>JAOTQJ010139635.1:2236-39070 GCA_025642045.1 Solanum sejunctum | reverse complement strand
AAAAACCTTCCCTTCCTCCAAATATTTATCTGCAACATAGTAAGTAATAAAACTAGCATTAGCATCCAATAGATACATCTTGGCAGCCCAATCTCATGAAAAAAATAACATAGGGCAGCAAGTGGGTATTTATAAACCCGAGGGTATTCGTTCAACCTTTCTGCCCCTAATCATATTTTCTAATACACATTTTAATATAAATATCATATGCATCCTGTTCTAGTGCCATTACAGTCTTACAACAGCCCACAAACCATAACACACAATAATTCTACGCAACATACAAATAGGCGGCATAATGTTACGTCCCTTTGCCCAATTACAACGTTGATGATTCCAAAACTTTACCAACTTCAATAAAATTGTTCCGACCACATTTACACATAAAAAGCCCTAAAATGGTTCAAAAACAGTCCTCAAAATAGGTAAAGGATGTGAGACCATAGTCCTCAATCAATCAGCCCACAAGTTTCAATTACGAGCACAATTATGATATCACATAAGAACTCTCTTTTCGTGGACTGTAAAAGTGGTGCAGCAGCTAAGTTACATCTCTAACAAACTAAAACTTGTTAAAAACATAAGTCTTACTTCATAATTCAGCTAACCAAGAAGAGAAAATCCTCTTGAACAATAGGAAAAGTTCACAACAATCCTTAGAGCACATGCTGTCCAAAATTCCAGCACAAACATAACTAGCACATACTTCTTGTTTGTCATGGGATAAGTATAATAAATACATAGATATTTATACTTACCTTAGTCTACAAGGTTTGGTTTCTATCAAGAACACTAGAGGGTTGTGTAGGCTACCTTGTGAGGTGAAACAAAGAGAAAACAAAAGTCTTTCGGATACTGAAAAATTATCTCAAGTGAAAATGAATTTAGGAGTTGTTTTGAGCCTTTTTTAAAGAGTCTCTTGGCCAACTTTCTTTTGACATTTTGACAACATAATACCACATATTATTAAGCTAGTGAGGCAGCATCTTAGCCCTCACACAGGGGCCTAAATGGGTCTCAAAGTTGATCAGCCTTGGCTGCCCATTTTCCAAATTTCTCTTCACTTAGTTTGGGCCCAATTAGCCAAGTGGGTTGTGGTGTACTTCGGCCCTTTTATTATTCATCTTGGGCTGAAAAGAAATTCCATTTATGATGCTAAAACATGGTCTAAAGTTACACTCTTAACACGGACTTTAATCATAATTAGACTTGGATAAATTCGCATCCGGCCTCGTCTCTATTTAGCTAGCAAATTTAAGCTAAGCAAGTAGGTGACTTACCTACTAGCTTCTTAAGTCCTACAAGCACCTCAATTTTCTCACTTTATTTAGGGATGTGATCTCCTCAATTTGACATGAAACATGTATATACTCAATTCTCATAAGCGTTAGATGCACATATCGCCCTATAACATGATATTCAAGCACTTTTAGAAATTAGCGGTAATTTGAAAAGCCATATCATGTTTCATTTGCTTAGCACTAGTATTGTAAGATGTGGGGTGTTACAGATGTGAGGGTGAAATTTGGCTAAGTATAGATAGAAACACTCTTAGAAGTGTTGAACCGATGTGGACTAAGTCTTAGAAGTGTTGAACCGATTTAAAAAAATAGTCCCCAAAATGAATAGGGGCGCGTAATGGAGGCAACGCGAATACCCCACTGGAAATCGACATTAGGGAATTTTCTAATTTCTAATCTTTCGCTCTTAAATATGGGTTAACCTTTTTCCACATAATTTTTGCCCCTTGAAAAAGAATATGAAGTCATATTTTTGAAATAACAAACAAAGTTTGAGATATATGAAATTTAAAATTTTGGGCAATTTGAGGCACATTTTCTGGTACTTTCTGGGGTCGTTTCAATATTTCCGCCTTGGGAACATTTCTCCTCGAATGTAAAAAAGACGTACAAGATAGGAATGATCATAACAAACCATCCTCAATTAAAATGCAACATTACATTTAAAATACCATTTTCAAAATCTCAACATAAGTGTAAAATCATTATATTTTGCCAACTTAAACATAAATGCATAGCAATGACATAGGGGCTACAACATCAAAGTTGAAATCACATAGGGGGCTTTGAATTAGTACCTTGGGCTTGATTGAGGTGGAAAAGATAAGGATACTGCTTTTGCATGTCTGCTTCGGCCTCCCAAGTAGTGCAGTTAATTTGTTGGTTCCACCAAAGGACCTTAATGTATACCACCTCCCTGTTCCTCAATCTCTTCACTTGACTATCCAAAATATAAGCTGAACCACCTCACACATTAAGTTATCTTCAACAACACCGAAAAAATCAGGAGGCACAATAGCATTAGGATCCAACACATTTCCTCAACATAGAGACATTAAACACTAGATAAACCAAATGCATTTCACTAGGCAACTTCAACTCATAAGTTACCTTGCCAACCCTCTTCAAGGACTCATAAGGACCAACATACCTTGGACTCAACTTCCCCTTTTTTACCATAATAGACCATACCTTTCATTGGAGAAGCTTTCAAATACACCCAATCACCCGCTTTGAATTCAAGGTTTGTTCTTTTCACATCAGCATAAGGCTTTTGACAACTTTGGGCTATTATTAACCTTTCCCTAATCATACTAACCTTCTCGAGAGACACCATAACAAGATCCGGTCCTAATAAAGCCAGTTCTCCAACCTCAAACCAATCAACCAGTGATCTATGATGTCTCGCATAAAGAGCCTCAAAAATAGCCATACCAATACTAGAGTGATAGCTATTGTTATAGGCAAACTCAATCAAAGGAAGATGGTAATACCAACTACCCCTCAACTCTAATACACATGTCCTAAGAATATCTTCAAGGAATTGAATTGTCCTTTCAGCTTGGCCATCTATTTAGGGGTGAAAGGTCGTACTAAGGTGAACGTTTGTACCTAGACCCCTTTAACAAGACCTCCAAATGTGTGAAGTGAATTGTTCACCACGATCTGACATGATTGACAAAGGTACCCCATGCAACCTCACTATCTCATGGATGTACAACCTTGCATACTCTTCAGCAACCATATGTGGTCTTAAATAGTAGAAAGTGAGCTGATTTAGTCATCCTATCAACCACTACCCAAATGGAATCAAAACTTTTTCTAGTCTTGGGCAACCCAATGACAAAATCCATATTAATCACCTCTCATTTCCAAGTGGGAATCTCTATGTCTTGGGTTAGGTCACACGGTCTTTGATGTTTAGCTTTGACTTATTGACAACTATGGTAATTGCAAAAAAATTTGGCAATGTCCCTCTTCATACCTCCTCACCAACACACATCTCTCAAGTCTCTATACATTTTGGTGGAAGCGGGGTTGATAGAATAATGAGAAATGTGGGCCTCATCAAGGATTTTCTCCCTCAAACCATCAATACAAGGCACACACAAGCAACCTTGGTACCTAAGCACACCATTTCCCCCTTGGGAGGAAACCTTTACTTTGCCCTCTTTCACCAAGTCTTTCAATTAAAACAAGGAGGAGTCAAGATCTTGTTTCGCTATCACCTCATCAAACAAAGAAGACTTAGACCCATCAATAACGCTAACATCATTATCACCAATGTCTTCCAACCTAACCCCTAATATAGCCAATCTATGCACCTCCCTAGCCATTTCCCAATAACCATCATCAACATAAGATAGGCTACCCATGGACACCCAACTCAAAGCATCCGCCACCATATTTCCCTTACCCGGATAATAATGTACACTCATTTTATAATCTTTGAGAAGTTCTAGCAATTTTCTTTGCCTCAAGTTGAGATCTTTTTGAGTAAAGACCTATTAGAGGCTCTTATGATTGGTGAATGTTCGGAAGCTTCTCCCATATTTATTAGTATACACAATTTTAACCTTCTTTTGAGTCAATTTGATCATAGGAGAAGCATTGGAGGAGAACCCATTAACTAATCTTCTATAGTAACTTGCAAGGTCGAAGAAGCTCCTAATATCTGATGTGGTCAAATGTCTCGGCCAATTAATAATCACACCAATTTTCTTTTATAGTATTCTCAAAAACCACATGACCCAAGAATGCAACCTCCTTCAGCTAAAACTCACACTTGTCATATTTGGCATACAATATCCCCTCCATCCACTTTTGCAACACAAACCTCGAATGACCTATATGCTCCTCCCTACTATGTGAGTAGATCAAAATATCATCAATGAAAGAACAATTAAAGGATTTGTTGGAGAAGGGTTTTATTAGGCTTAGCCAATCACCTTGGGGTGCACTAGTGTTTATTGTAAAGAAGAAGGATGGTTCTCTTAGAATGTGCATTGATTACTAGCAACTTAATAGGGTCACCATAAAGAATAAGTATCCTCTACCAAGAACTAATGATCTATTTGACCAACTTCAAGGGGCTAGTCATTTTTCTGAGATTGATCTTCGGTCCAGGTATCGCCAAGTGAAGGTGAGGGAGTGTGACATTCCCAAGGCGGCCTTCAGACTATGTGTAGGCACTACAAATTCATGGTTATATGATTTGGGATGACCAATTCACCAACTATCTTCATGGATCTTATGAATAGGGTCTTCAAACCCTACAATGATTTATTTGCTATGATCATCATAGATGATGATTTGATCTATTCATATATTGAGGAGGAGCATGTGAGTCATTTGAGGGTGGTGCTACAAAAATTGAGGGAAGAGAAGTTATATGCTAAATATGAGAAGTGTGAGTTTAGCTTGCAAGAGGTTGCCTTTCTAGGTCATGTGATGTCGAGGGATGGTATTAAGGTGGATCTTAAAAAGACGGAAGTGATTAGAAATTAGCCTACACCTTTGACCCCATCAAATATTAGAAGTTTGTCAGCCTTAGCAGGGTACTACCAAAGATTTGTGAATGGATTCTCTTCTATTTCTTCTCCCATGAGTATGCTGACCCAAAAACAGGAAAAATTTGAGTGGACCAATGAGTGTGAAAGTAGTTTCCAATCCTTGAAGGATAAGCTTGTCTCCACTCATATCTTGTCTCTACCAGAGGGTTGGAGGGGTTTGTTGTGTATTGTACTCCCTTAAGAATTTGTTTGGGTTATGTTTGATAGGATGACAAAGTTGGCGCATTTTTTATCGGCTAAAACTTATTATGGTGCCAAGGATTATGATAAGTTGTACATTCATGAGTTGGTTAGATTGCACAGAGTGTCTTTGTCTATCTTATTGGATTGGGGTGCTCATTTCACTTCTCACTTTTGGAAGTCCTTCCAAAGAGGTCTTGGTACCAAGGTAAAGCATAGTATGACCTTCCATCCTCAAATAGATGGCCAAGCAGAAAGAACTATCCAAACACTTGAGGATACTCTTAGAGCTTGTGTATTAGAGTTTAAGGGTAGTTGGGATGCTCATATTCCACTCATTGAGTTTGCTTATAATAATAGCTATTGTTCTAGCATTAATATTTCTCCATTTGAGGGCCTATATGGTAGACATTATACGTCCCTAGTTAGATGGTTCGAGGTAGGGGAAATGGCTTTGTTGGGACTGAATCTGGTTATGGAGGACATACAGAGGGTGAGGTTGATTAGGCAAAGGTTGAAAACAAACAAAGTCATCTAAAGTCGTATACCGATGTAAGGAGAAGGGAGCTTGAATTCAAAATTTATGATTGGGTTAATTTTAAAGTCTCACCCTTGAAGGGTGTGGATCATCTTAGTAAGAAGGATAAATTGAGTCTAACATTTGTTGTTCCTTATAAAGTGCTGAGGAGGATTGCTAAGATGGCCTATGAGTTGGAGTTGCCTAGTGAAATGGACTTGGTCCATCTGGTCTTTCATATATCTATATTGAGAAAGTCTATGAGTGACCCAAATGCTATTGTACCATTAGATGTCATGGGGGTTATGGAAGACAATTTGACTTATGAGGAGGTTCTAGTACAAATTTGCACTTGATAAGTGAAGAGGTTGAGGAACAAGGATGTTGCTTACGTCAAGGTTCTTTGGAGAAACTAACAAGTTGAGAGTGCCACATGAGAAGCCAAGGCGGACATGCAAAAGTGATATCCATATTGCTTGCATTCTACTCAAGGCTAAGGTACTAATCTAAGTTCCAGCCCTCATGTCAAGTGCATATGTTTTTGAGTCTTAAGTTCCAGCCCTCATGTCAAGTGCATACGTTCATATTTAAATTAACAAATTCATGGTGATTTTGACACTTATGTTGAGATTTTTTAAAAATGATGTTTAAGTGCATTGTTACATTCTTGTTGGCTCTGATCTCTTCAATATTATCTGGCATGACCCAAGCCTAGGGCCTAGATGTGACAAGATGAATGGAGAACCAGAAGGAACCCAAAAAAGCCTTTTAACTTGTCATTACACATCCTTAGTCGCGGAACCATATAAAAGACATGTAGGATAGAATGTCGCATTGGGGCTAAGGGAAAACTTTTCAACACATCAATATTAAGACAAGGAATCATAGCTCATGTCATAAATACAAAACTTGTCCAACAAATACCTTTACATACATAGATAGACCGTAGGCCAAGACAAAGTAACCAGGCTCATCCTCATAGTCAAATAGAACATAAGATAGTGTCTTAATACATAGATAAGAGGAAAACATAAACCAAAGTCCCCGAAATAGAGGACTCACCAACAATCTTAGAATAGTACCGTCTAGCCACGTAGAGGAGGAGGATGATCAACTTGGGCACTGGTTCTTACATGGTGATATAATGTACGGAAGAGTATGCATTAGTATATTTGAATGTACTAAGTATGTGGGATACGATGCAACAAGAGATAAGCTTCATGATCAACATGCGTAACAATAGGCAATAGGCATAATATAGTAAGATGACATGTATGATCAATGCATAAGTAAACCATGCTAAAGTAATGCTCATATAGAATATCATATGTGTAGAAGAGACCAAGCAATATTTCCAATGTATGAACCCCTTGGGGTTAGTGATGATGCCGCCCCATCACTTAGGTAGATGAGTACAAACCCTCATCTCGATTGGCGATAATGCCACCACATCACCTAGGTGGATGGCTATGAACAACCATCTCAATTGATGAGTACAAACACCCATTTGGGTTAGTGATGATGTCGCCCCATTACTAGGTGGAGAAGTATGAATCCTTCCCTTGGTTACTTGCACTCTTGTCCCCTCGGATCGGGCATGGTCTAATACAATAATTTATATAGAGTTACTCATATGTTTAAGGTTAAGTCATCATCTTATAGTCAATTATATCATATACATAAGCTCTTTTCGTCACCATAACATCATTCATATCATATCTCATGCTTTGGGCCTTCATTTCATCAAGAAACCATAACAGGATATTTTATCAAACACCTTAGGGGTGTGTAATGGGGGAAAAAGAACATGGCATTTAGAGATGAAATAATGCAAGAAAATCTGTCAACACCTTGTAACACCCCAAAGATATTCACATCAAAATCCCACATCATATCCAACATTAGATCCAAGATTTAGAGCTCAAAACATGCTAAAATAATAATGCTTTAACGAACTAAAATCATTATGCCGTAAATTTCTCAATATACAAGACTCACAAGTAAAATCAACTATAGATCATGCATTATTATGTAAAAAAGGATTATTTAGGTACCATGGATGGAAGGAACCAATGGTTTAAAATCATATACCTTAGCTTTGGAGAAGTTCTTGGTAAAGGTTTACAATGGAGACTTGAAGCTTGACGAGACTTCTTAAATCTGGCTGAGGGTTTGGGGTATTGAATTTGGGAGTAAAATTATGACTAAGTGTTTGAGTGAGTATTGGGAAATGTTTAGGATTATATAACGGTGAAATTTTCTTATGTATAGACAAGAACACATTTGGGAAACTTGCGCCCAACACTTAGAATATTTTATACTGCACAAGAAAACCTACCAGGCGAAAAACATATCTCTGCATCGCAGAGAGGATATGGGGAGGATGCGAAGAGGGATTTTTACGAAAGCACACCCAAGGCGCGTCGCGGAAGCATCACGAACAACTCACTGGAAATTATCCATTAAAAATTTGTAATTTATATTCTTTCACTCCTAAATCGAGGTTAGACCCTTTTTCACCTTATTTTGACCCCCTGATCACAAATATGAAGTCATACTTTCGAAATAACAAATTAATTTTTTGATATACAGAAATTTAAATTCTGGGCATTTCGAGGCATGATTTGGGGAACTTTTGGGGGACGTTTGAATATCTTCCCTATGGGAACATTTATCCCCAAATGTAAAAGAGGCATACAAGATGAGTGATCAGGAACAAATCAGCCCCAACGAGAATGCAACATAATATGTAAAAGACTATTTTCAAATCCTCAACATAAGTATAAAATCATCATAAGTTTACCAACTTAAAAATGAATGCACATGAATGACATAGGGGCTGAAATGTAGAACTTAAAATAACATATGATACCTAGTATTAGTACCTTATTCTTGAGTGGAGTGTAAAAGATAATGATACCACTTTTGCATGTCCGCTTCGGCCTCGCAAGTAGCACTTTCGACTTGTTAGTTCCTGTAAAAGACCTTAATGGATGCCACTTCTTTGTTCCTTAATCTCTTTACTTGCCTATCCGAGATCTTAACTGGGATCTCCTCATAAATTAAGTTATCCTCTATATCACCCATAACATCAAGAGGTAAAATGGCATTAGGGTCACCAATGCATTTTCTCAACATAGAGACATGGAACACTGGATGGACCAAAATCCATTTCACTAGGCAACTTCAACTCATAAGCTACCTTGCCAACCCTCCTAATCACCTCATCAGGACCAACATACCTTGGACTCCACTTCTCATTTTTATCAAAATGGACCACACCTTTCATCGGATAAACCTTCGAATAGACCCAATCACCCACTTGGAATTCTAGGTATCTTCTTCTCATATTGGCATAGGATTTTTGATGACTTATGGCTGTCCTCAACCTTTCCCTAATCATCTTAACCTTCTCAAGAGCCTCCATAACTTGACCCAGCCCCAAAAAATCCACTTCTCCAATCTCAAACCTATGTACTAATAATCTACAATGTCTCTCATAAAGACCCTCAAATAGAGACATACTAATGCTAGAGTGATAGCTATTGTTGTAGGCAAACTCAATCAATGGGATATGGTCATCCCAACTACCATTAAGCTCCAATAGACAAGCCTAAGCATATTGTCAAGTACTTGAATCATGTTTTTAGGTTGGCTATCCATTTGAGGGTGGAAGGTCGTACTAAGGTTAACTTTGGTACCAAGACCCCTTTGAAAAGATCTCCAAACGTGTGAAGTAAATTGTATACCTCGATCCGATATGATGGACAAAGGAACTCTATGTAACCTCACAAACTTATCGATGTACAATCTTGCATACTTTTCAGCCTCATATGTAGTCTTGACTGGTAGAAAGTGAGCCGATTTCGTCATCATATCAACCACCACCCATATGGAATCAAAACCTTCTCTAGTCTTGGGCAATCCAACTATAAAATCCATATTAATCACCTCCCACTTCCATGTGGGAATATCTATGTCTTGGATTAGGCCACTTGGCCTTTGATGTTAGGCTTTGACTTGTTGGCAACTATGGCAACCTAAAACAAATTTGGCAATGTCTCTCTTCATGCCTCCCCACCAATACACATCCCTCAAGTCTCTATACATTTTAGTAGAACTGGAGTGGATAGAATAAGAGGAGTTATTGGCTTTATCAAGAATTTTCTCCTCAAACCATCAATGCATGGCACACAAAATCTACATTGGTATCTAAGGGCCCAGCTTCCTCTTGTGAAAAAACCTCCATTTTTCCCTCTTTCACCAAGGCCTTCAGTTCAAGTAAGGAGGAGTCTAGATTTTCTTTTTCTATCGCCTCATCAACCAAAGAAGATTTAGAACCATTCACCACAACAACACTATTACCTATATCTTCCAACCTCACCCCCAATCTAGCCAACCTATGCACCTCCCTAGCCATCTCCCTGTCACAACCATCCACATGAGCTAGGCTACCTATGGACAGCCAACTCAAAGCATCTGCCACAATATTTGCCTTACCCAGATGGTAGTGCACACTCATGTCATAGTCCTTAAGGAGTTCTAGCCACCTTCTTTAACACAAGTGAAGATCTTTTTTGAGTGAAGACATATTGTAGGCTCTTATGATTGATGAAGACATCAATGTGCAACCAATAGAAATAATGACGCCAAATTTTTAATGCAAATACCATAGTAGAAAATTCAAGATAATGGGTAGGGTGGTTCTTTTCATGAAAATTGAGTTCTCTAGAAGCATAGGCTATGACCTTACCATTATGCATTAGCACAAAACCCAAACCAACACTAGATGCATCACAATATACCAAAACCCTCAAGCCTATCCGGTATGACAATATAAGAGCGAACACAAGTGTATCTTTCAATGTTTGGAAACTTTTCTCATATTCATTGGTCCACACAAAATTTACCTTCTTTTGAGTCAATTTTGTCATAGGAGAAGCAATGGAGGAAAACCCATTCATAAATCTACTATAGCAACACGCAAGGCCCAAGAAACTCTTAATGTCCTTTAGGGTCAATGGTCTAGGCCAATTTCTAATCACATAATTTTTCTAAGGATCCACTTTTATACCATCCCCCGATACCACATGACCCAAGAATGCAACCTCCTTCAACCAAAATTCACACTTGTCATATTTAGCATACAACCTCTCCTCCCTGAATCTTTGTAACACAACCCTCAAATAGCCCATATGCTCTTCCTTATAATGTGAATAGATCAAAGTATCATCAATCAGAACCATAAAAAAGGAATCAACGTAGGGCTTGAAGACCCTATTCACTAGGTCCATAAAGATGGCCGGTGCATGAGTCAATCCAAAGGACATCACGACAAATTCATAGTCCCCATATCTGGTATGGAAGGTCATCTTTGGAATATCACGCTCCCTCACCCTCACTTAATGGTACTTAGACCGATGATCAATCTTAGAGAAAAATCTAGCCCCTTGCAATTGGTCAAACAAGCCATCAATTCTTAGAAGGGGATATCTACTCTTTATAGTGACCCTATTGAGTTGCTGGTAGTCAATGCACATTCTAAGTGACCCATCTTTCTTCTTTACAAATAACACCGATAAACCTTAAGGTGATAGGCTCGGTCAAATAAATCCCTTTTTCAACAAATCTTTCAATTGCTCTATTAACTGCTTCAACTCCATCGGGGCTATATGGTAAGGGGGAATAGAGATAGGTCAAGTGTCGGGAAGGAGATCTATGCCAAAATCTATCTCCCCTTCGGGAGGGACACTGGAAGGCATTTGGAAAGACATTAGGAAACTCATTTACAACTCGAACTAACTCAATGGATGGGACTTTAGACTCCATATCTTTGACACTCACAAGATGATACAAACACCCCTTGGAAATCAACCTATGGACTTTAATGCATGAAATGAACCTACCCCTTACTACCACATCATAACTTTCCCATTCAAGGATAAGTTCATTTGGGAACTAAAGCTTGACCCTATGGGTTATACAATCAACAGAAGCATAGTAGGCATGCAACCAATCTATCTCAAGAATAATATCAAAATCAATCATATCTAATTCAACAAGATCACATGGTAAGATTTTATGCAAGATGCAAATCAGACAATTTCTATACACCCTGCTAGAAATAATAAATGCACTAATAGGAGTAGACACTTTATATGACTCATGTAACAACTCTGACTCAACATGGAACTTCTTAGCAACAAAAGGGTAATAAAAGAAAGGGTGACACCCAGATCAATCAATGCATATACATCAAGATCAAAGATTTTCAACATACCAGTAACAACATGGGAAATGTCACCAACCCCTTGCCTCCTATGTATAGCATAAAATTAGTTGTGCCTTGGGGCACCACCTTGAGGACCACCTCTACCTAGTGGGACCGTATTTGCATTCCAAATCTTCCCACGATTTCTTGGGCAGTCCACTTTCTTGTGTCAAGCTCCCCACAACCTTAGCATGTACTAGTACCCTTCAAATACGGGCCATTATGACTCTTCCCACATCTTAGGACACACATCAATAGGACCCACCCCACCATTACCTTGAGGTTTAGGGAAGTTAGTGGCAAACTCCCTATTTGTAGCATGACGAGTCCCTTGGCCTTCCCTTGGCCTTGTGGAAGTCTTGCACCCTTGTGGAACTTACCCTCAAAACGGGCCCTCTTGGCCTCATGGACGCTCCTTTTTCTCAACTTCTCTTCTTTCATTTTCTCAGCATATGTGATCAACCAAGACAAGTCCATGTCACCAAATAAGTAAGGCAGACTGGCATTGTTCACTTACCAAGTCAAAAACCCCTATGACAAACTTATTCATCATTGACCTAGAGTCGGCCACCAAGTGATGAGCATACTTTAAAAATTGATTAAACTCGAGGGAATATTCCCTCACACTCATACCACCTTGTTTCAAGTACATAAACTCAACCAACTTTGCTTCCCTAAGCTCAAGAGGGAAGAATCGATTTAGAAAGGCCAATTTGAATTCATCCCAAAGTACCACATAGCCATTACCCTTCTAACCCTTCCAATGATCAAACAAAATTTAAGCCACCCCTTTGAGGTAGCATGCTGCCAACTCTTCCTTCTCATTTGGCCTAACACAAATAATAGACAAGATTTTGTAGACCCCATCAATAAACTCTTATAGATAGTCATCCACCTTTGACCCATGGAAAAACAAAGGATTCATTCTCATAAAGTCTCCTACTCTAGCTCTTGGGTATTAGCGTGAGGGGCTTAGGCCTCTTGTTGGACTTGGTTGGACACCACTTGGATAAGCATAGTAAGAGCATCCCGGAGCTCACCATTGGTAGGTTGCTCCTCGAGAGTTTGGGCCAGTCTTCTTCTAGTGTTTGGCATGAACTAGCATAGTAAATAACAATCATTAGGGGGGAAAACTTATCACCACTCTATAGAAAGACTTAGAACGTGAAGAAGGAAAATATTTCCTAACATATCTCATAGCCTCTTATTCATAGTCATGGCGCGCTTCATAATCATGAATAAAACTCTAATTGATACAGTGTGTTGGACTTTGAGGATCTATCAAAATAGTGCTCTGATACCAAGTTTGTCATGACCCAAGCCTAGGGCCTAGACATGATATGGTTAATGGCTAACCTGAAGGAACCCCCCAAAAGCTTCTTAACATGTTATTACACATCCTTGGTCGAAAAAGGATATAAAAGGCATGCAGGATAAAATAGGGCATTAGGTCTAAGGGAAAGCTTTGCAACGTATAAACATCAATACAAGGAATCATAGCTCATGTCATAAATACATAACTTGTCCAACAAACACTACTACATATATAGATAGAGCGGATGCCAAGACAAAGTAATCGAGCTTACCCTCATAGTCAAAATAGAACATATGATAGTGTTCTTAATACATTGATAAGTGGAAAATATAAACAAAAATCCCCGAAATGGAACACTCACCAACAAGCTTGGAGTAGTATGGTCTAGCCACATAGAGGAGGATGATGATCAACTTGGGCACTGGTTCCTACATGGTGATATCATGTAGGCAAGAATATGTGTTAGTAGGTTTGAATGTACTAAGTATGTGTGATGCAATGCAACAAGAGATAATCTTCATGATCAACATGCATAATAATAGGCAATAGGCATAATATAACAAGATAACATGTATGATTAATGCATAAGTAAAATGTGCTAAAGTAATCCATGCTCATATAGAATATCATATGTGTAGAATAGACCAAGAAATACTTCCAAGGTATGAACCTTTTTGGGTTAGTGATGATGATGCCCCATCGCTTAGGTGGATGAGTACGAACCCTCATCTCGATTGGTGATAATGCCACCACATCACCTAGGTGGATGAGTACAAACCCCCATCTGGATTGATGAATATAAACCCCCATCTAGATTAGTGATGATGTTATCTCATTACTAGGTGGAGAAGTACAAACCCTTCCCTTGTTTACCGGGGCACTTGTCCCTTCGAATCGGGCATGGTCTAATGCAACACTTTATATAGACTTCCTCATATGCATAAGCTCATTTCATCATCATATAATAAATTATATAATATACCTAAGCTTTTTTCATTGCCATAACATTATTCATATCATCTCTCATGCTTTGCGCCTTCGTTTCCTCAAGAAACCATAACCGAATATTTTATCAAACACCTTAGGTGTATGTAATGAGGGTTAAAAACATGCACTTTAGAGATAAAATCATGCAAGAAAATCTATTGTTAAACCATCGAACAACACTTTGCAACACACCCAAGAGATTCACATCAAAACCCTACATCAAATCCAACATTAGATCCAAGATTTAGAGCTCAAAACATGCTAAATCAATCATACTTTCATGAACTAAAATCATTTTACAGTAAATTTCTCAATGTAAAATCAACTTTAAATCATGCATTATTAAGTAAAAGAGGATCTAGGCACCGTGGGTTGATGGACCAAATGGTTTAACACCACATATCTAAGTTTGGATAAGTTCTTGGTGAAGGTTGACAATGGAGACTTAAAGCTTCAATAGAATCCTTAAATCCGGATAAGGGTTTTGCGTCTTGATTTTTGGAGTGAAAATATGTCTAAGTGTTTGAATGAGATTTGGAAAATATTTAGGATGATATAAGGGTAAAATTTGACTAAGTAAAAGATGAAAACATGTTTGGGAAACTTGGGCCCAACACTTAGACTGTTCTGGACTACATAAGAAAAACTGTCAGGCAAAAAAAAACATCTCCACATTGCGTAGAGGAGCGAAGAGGGATTTGTATTAAAGCGTGCCCAACGCGTGTCACAAAGCATCACGAACAACTCATTGGAAATTATCCCTAAAAAATTTATAATTATTATTCTTTTGATCTTAAATCGAGTGCGACCCTTTTTCACCTAATTTTGATCCCTATCACGAATATAAAGTTATATTTTTGAAATAACAAATGCATTTTAAGATATATGCAAATTAGAATTTTGGGCATTTTGAGGCACATTTTTAGGCACTTTTTGGGGGCGTTTCATTATACTTCTTATATACATTTCTTTGACATTCAAGGACAAATGTTTCTAAGGGGTTGATATTGAAATAAAACCAAAAAGTGTCTGAAAATGTGCCTCAGAAGTGTCCATAATTGTAACTTTCATATATCTAAAAATTCATGCGTGATATCAAAAAATCTAACTTAATATTCTTCTTTAGACAGATAAAATTGTGTGGGGAATGGGGTTTACCTGAATTTTAGAAAAACCATAGTAAAAGTGAATTTTCACAAATTTTTGAATTCCAGTAGTTGTCTGCAACAACTGCAAGATGCAGACCTATTGTGGAGCTATATAAATGTGGACCAGACGCGAACATATGTACTTTGTTGCCAGTTTTTATTTTTTCGGTCCAAGGACTTTGGGTGTTGGGCGTAAGCCTTCCTATGCATAAAAACACATATACTTTGTCATTTTTTCAACATAATATCATTTAAGACATTCCCCAATACTCTCTCAAACACTTAGACAAATATTTGATTCAAAATTCAAGTGTCCCAATCTCTTTCTGGATTTAAGGAATTCAATCAAGCTTCAAGTTCTCCTATAAATCTTTATCAAGGAAATCTCCAAAGTTGAGGTATGTGGGTTTTAACCATTGGGTCCTTTTACCCATAATGCCGAACCTTCCTTTTTGTATAAATTGTATCTTTTAAAGTTAGATTATTTATGAATATTTTCTATTATGAAATCTGATTATAAACGATGTTGGGGTTGTGTAAAATGTTGATTGTTTAAGCATGTTTTGAGCCTTCAATCTAAGATCTATGATGTGTTTTGATGAGAGTTTTTAATGTAATTTGCAAGGTGGTATTACAAAGTATTGGTGGGTTAATTTACTTCAGATTTTCTTGTATGATTTCATTCTTTAATTGTACAATTTTATACTAGTATTACATACCCACTAGGTGTTTGATGAATTGTCAGCTTTAGGGTTCTTGTGCTATTGATGATCCATTGCATGACTTATGACTTGAATGACTATAATGGTGAAAGGAATGTACATATATGTGTTGATTTCATGAAAGGTATCTTTAGTATTGTAAGTTGACCATAACCTAGTTGAGGGGTTGGTATCTGAAACACCTTGACGGGATGTGGAAAACCTACTAACTAAGTTGAGGGGTTGGTACCTCAAACATCTTGATGGTAGATGGTAAACTCATTAACCAAGTTGAGGGTTGATACCTTAAACACCTTGATGGGGGGTGGCAAACACATTAACCAAGTTGAGGGCTTGATACCTCAAACACCTCCAAGGGATGGATTACCTTGGATTCCAATTACTAATAGGTCTTGGTCTATGAGGACGGTCTCTTCCTGCATATATAATATGTTCTATATAAGCATGTTTTACTTCAAGCATCACTCATGCATGCCATATGTTATACTCTCATTGCCAAATTATGCATTTTGATTAAGTTCCCTATCTCTTTTTGCATTGCATCCTACATACTTAAATACATTAAAATATACTAAGTATACTCTATGCCTACATGATGCTACCGTGTAGGAACTGGAGCCCCACTTGATTAGCCTCCTCCTCCATATGGCTAGTACAATTTCTCTCAAAGAAAGTTGGTGAGTGGTCAACTTCGAGGACATACTTCTCTTGATTTATGCTATGTATTGACTCTTCTTATGTTGGAAACTTATGACAATGATGGTGAGCCTAGAGATTGTCTTGGATCTCGCTCTTATCTATGTATTAGAGGTATTGTTAAAACTTATGATATGTTAATGCTATACTATTGGAGTGTTATATTTCTATGGTATCAAAGATGTCCCTTAGCCCCGTATTCCCCTTTTCTATCTATTGTTGTTGTATAATTGCTTTCGTGATGAAAGATGTGCAAGGCTATGCTAAGAGACTTGTTTAGGGTACCTTAGTGTTCTCCATTAGCCATGTCATGTCTAAGCCCTAGGTCTGGGTCATGACAGATAGAATCTATTTAATTTCCCTATTAGACACCTTCGCCTGCCCGCTTGCCTAAGAATGATAACGTGTTACCACCTGATGTTTCACTCCATACTTTTCAAAAAAAAGCTTTAAAAGGGCTATTGTAGAAGTGAGAATCTCTATCGCTGATGATTATCCGAGGGATGAAAAATATTCAGAAGAGGTTCTTTTTCAGAAATGTTGTGATACTTTTGCACTCATTATTGGTTAGAGGCACGACCTCAATCTATTTGGATACATAATCTACAACAACTATAATGTACTTGTTTTCGTGTGAGCTAACAATAGTTCCTATGAAATTTGTCCCCATTACAAAAAATAACTCAATCACCACAATATGGTTTAGAGGGAGCTCATGTTTGTGGGAAACACCACCTTTCTTTTGGCACCTATCACAAGCTTTGCCATAGTTATGGGTGTCTTTGTGGATGGTGGGCCAATAACTAACATTGTAAAATCTTATGTGCTGTCCGAACTCTGCTATGATGCTCACCCACTAATAACGAATGACATGCCTTAAGTATGCTCATAATATCTATCTCAGCAATACAGCAATGAATAATCCCATCAACACATACACAGAACATGTATGGGTCATCCTAAAAGAACTTCCTCACATCAGACATAAACTTTTGATACTGATGTGTGTTCAGGTCGGGTAACACAACGCCCCTTACCAAATAGTTTGCACAGTTTGAAAAGAAAAATGTAGAATCATGAGATGCAGCCAACACTCTGTCATTTCGAAAAGAATCATCAATCTCCAATCGATCATAAAACTTTATAATTACCCTATCTTCTAATTTGGAATGATGATCTACGACCTGGTTCTTTGTTACTTTTTTGTCGATGACATCGAAGTTGAACTCTTACAAGAGAAGCACTCACCTCATCAGTATTGGTTTGACAAGCACTCACCTCATCAATATTGGTTTGACATCCTTCTTAGCCATTAATTATCTTAATGTTGAATGGTCCATGTGTACCACTACTTTTGCCCTCAGTTGATATGACCTAAACTTTTCAAATGCACAGACCACTATAAGTAACTATTGCTCAGTGATAATGTAATTCTTCTTGGCTATGTTTAGAGATTTGTAGGCATAGTATATGTAATGTAGTATCTTCTCTTGGCACTGTCCAATACTACACTTAGCATAACTCCATTTGCATCACATATGATTTCAAAGGGCTTGGACCAGTCTGGAGCTACAATGATTGGCGTTGTGACCAACCTCTTATTCAACTCTTTAAAGTCTATGAGGCATGCATCATCGAACACAAACTTAGTATCCTTCTCTAATAATTTGCACAAGGGATGTCCAATTTTAGAGAAGTCTTGTATGAACTTCCAATAGAATCTAGCATGCCCTTGGATGCTCCTCACACCCTTAACAGAGATGGCTGGTGGAAATTTCTCAATCACGTCTAGTTTAGCTCAGTCAATCTCAATCCCTTTTCTAGATATATTATGCCATAGCATCCCCCCCTCTTCACCATAAAATGACACTTTTCTCGATTCATCACCAAATAGCTCTCCTCGCATCTTTGCAAAACAACATGTAGGTACTTCAAGTAGTCCTCAAATAAGTCTTCGACCATGCTATAGTCATCCATGGATACTTCACTAGTGTCTTCCACTATGTCTGAGGTGATGGATATAATACATCTCATGAATGTTGTTGGGGCATTACACAACCCGAATGACATCCTCTTGAATGTAAAGGTGCCATAAGGGCATGTAAATGTCATCTTCTCTTGATATTTAGAGTAATGGTGATCTGATTATAGCTTAAATACCTATCAAGGAAGCAATACCAACCCTTTCTAGCTAGTTGATCCAACATCTGATCCATAAATGGCATAGGGAAGTGGTGTTTCTTTGTCGAAGCACTAAGTTTTCTATAAACCTTACATAACCTCCATCCTATGACTAGCCATATTGAAATCAACTCATTGTTGGCATTTGGTACCACTATGATACCTCATTTCTTTGGAATACACTAAACCAGACTCACCAATTCATTATCAGCAACCAGGTAGATTACTCTTGCATCCAACCATTTGATGATCTCCTTGTGTACAACTTCTTGTGTAGGAGGGTTAAGGCACCTGTGGTGCTTAATACTTAGCTTGTAGTCCTTGACAAACTAGATTTTGTGTGTGCATATCTTAGGAGGGACACTAATGATATCCGCCATTGTCCATCCGATGACCTTCTTAAACTATTTAAGCACCATGACAAAGGCCTCACTTGCTCCTTATTCAAATCCATAGCAACTATAACTGGCAAGGTGTTGCTGGATCGCAAAACTACATACCTCATATATGCTAGAAGAGCCTTTAACTATAACATTGGTGGGTCTTCTATGGAGGTCTTTGTGGGTGGTGACTCTCGATTTTGCAAGTCTAGCTCTAGCTTAGTTTTGTGCCTCAAACCATAAGACACCCCTAGAGCATTCATTATCTCCTCATATTCTGGGATATCATCACTGTCAAAGTTCATTAGCACTACTTCTGGTTTAGTATCATCAACAGCTTTGATAACAAAGACCACTCTCAAATCATTATCTTTCTTTGTTTACTGACAAATGTTAAATAAAACCTCATCTTTCCCAAATCTAAACATGAGTTGGCCCTTCTCCATATCAACCAAGTTGAGTCCAGTGGCTAAGAAAGGTTTCCCCAAAATGATAGGGACTTCAAAATCCAGCTTGCAATTAAGGATCACAAAGTGTGTGGAGAATATGAACTTTTGGACTTTGACCAGCACATCGTATAGTATCCTCATAGGCTTCCTCATCGTATGACCCACCATTCAAAATTGCATGCTCGTCAGAGTAAGGGCTCTCAATCCAAGATTTTTGTAGACCTCAAGGGGTATCAGGTTAATAATAGCACCTAGAGCACATAGTGCCCTTGGAAGTTCTATAACTCAAATGGTATAAGGTGACGTGTTGTCAAAATACAGCACATTTGATGCTTAAAATTTAGATTTTGTTATTCTCAATGTGATATTTATGGTTTTTATATGTTTATGGTATTTAGTTTGCAGGAAAGTAGGCTGGCATGATTTTTGGGAAAAATTATAGATTCTTATGGTATTTAAAGGTTTACAGGACCCTCTACTAGAGGATTCTACGAGTCGTAGGATGGGTTTCATAGAGATTTCCAATAAATTTACAGATCTTAAATTCATCCACATGAGACCTCTTTATGAGTTGTAGATCCCTCTATGAGTCCTATAAAGTTGTTTCGTTGAGAATTCCAGTGAGAACCACTGAAGGACCAGTTGATGTAGAGGAAGTTTACGAGAGCATAATAAGAGTCATAAATAAGTCTATGACTCATAAAGTGGATCCATAGCAGTCATCTCCAAGTTCTCAAGAGCTAAACACGATGCCCCAATTATGACTCATAAGTCATTTTACAAGTCGTAAATACCTGTTGTGTAAAGTCACTGAAAAAATATTAAAACTTTTTAGGACATGTTTGTAAATACTATAAATAGTAATTTTTAGGCCATTATCTATAGAGTACAGTAGAGAGGATGTCATTAAAGAGTATTTTTAGGGTTTTACACTTAGAGACAAAATATTGGAGAGGAGAAATACACTTATTAATTAATTGTATCTTTCAATCTTGTGACTTTTATTACATATTGGGTTTGCTTGTTCTTCAATCTAATTGTATAAGTGATTAATTATGTTATCTTAATTCATGATTTCTTCATCTACTCATGGCATGAGTAGCTATATCCACAACTTGGGGTTATGAGAACCAAGAAAATCTAACCAAATAAACCAAGATAATTTGCAATTCTTGGAATGACAATTTACATGTATTAATCAATTCTCTTCGTTTCACATGCTTTCTAGTAGTGGTCAACATTAGAGCATGCTTAGGGTTACCTTCCCGATCCAGGTGGTAATGAATAGGAAAAGAGATTGGTTAACATAATGCAATGTTGTGTTCTAGTCTAATCAACCAAACTAGACCAAGAGGAGGTTGACTGGTACTATGGGTAATTGTTAATAATGCACAATATGGAGATGGGTCAAGTCACATAGTGAAAATTGCCTCTCATCTTTGATCAAAAAGTTTGGGGAGCTTAAATTAATATCCTGCAAGCTATACTCTAGTAGAGAATTGTCTTATTTAGGGGAGATTGAGTTAGTGAATCATGGGGAACACAATAAGTTGCTCTCCATTATTGATTGACTCTTATTTTAGTTAGTTTAGTTTAATTTCTTATCAATCATTTCTATCCTCCCTTTTGGGCAATTAAGTTAGTTAACACTTGAATTATTTATTAGTGAATCAATTTGGAAGTCTCCATATTCTCTATAGGATTTGACCCTAACCTTGGTTAGGTTTTACATTTGATAACGACCGCTTTATCCTCCAATGGAGAGCTATTACTTTGGTGTGATCAAGGACTATATCCCCATTGCCAGGGAATATGACTAGACTCTAATCGAATTCACTAGTAATTGTAATTCATGTGTTAATTTCTTAGTTCCCTTGTATTTTACTTTTGTTTTTAAATTTTTATTTGTAGGGTATACTAGGTAGTGTATGCCCAACACTAGGAGTCAAGGTAATCCCTTAACTCCACTTGATCCAGTGATCAAACGAATTTTAGAATAAGAATGGCTCAAGAGAATGCTAATGTTGTGGGTAATGCAACGATGAATCGGAATGTCAGTGATGATAATGGGGATGATAACCCACCTCCGTTGGAGAATATTCCACAACTTAGGGACTTCAATAACAGTGCTTATCGGTGGAATCAATATAGATTAAACCCTAGGGCTATGAATGTGACTGCAACTATTATGTTGCTACCACTACTAGCTAACACATAGTCCACTGTTTCTAGTGGGTTGCTTTAAATACTGCAAAACCATGGATTATTTATAGGACTACCATCAGAGGACCCATATAGCCATTTGTACAATGTGGCATTTGCTTACAAGATGTGATAGGGACACAAAATCCATTAATGAATGTTGTAAGGCTTTGTGTTTTCCCATTATCTCTAATGGGAAATGCTGCATTATGGCTATTTGAGATACCATAGAGTTTAATCACTAGATGAGAAGATTTTCAGAAGGCCTTCTTATAAAGGTACTTCCTTAGATTGAAGAAGCTCAAGTTGAAGGATTAAATCAACAACTATGAGCAACTTCCTAGTGATTCAGTTAGTACTATGTGGGAGCAGTCTACTAAGTATTTGAGGAGAATCCCTGACCACAAGATTGTTGATAATGCCTTAGTGGAGATCTTTAACCATTCCCTTGATGATAATAGACAAGCTTGTGCCGATACTATTATGGGGGCATATTTCTAGACCAACCATTTACAAGGATTGTCGAGCGTATGGAGTAAGTGGTCAGACTAATCGTGCATGGGGAAAATTGAATAGAGCTTCTATGAGGAGTTCATGTGTTGTTGATGCTAGCTTAGAGCAAGCCAAAATCAAATAGGAGATTATGCAACAACTTGTTCAACTCTACACAAGCATGGATGTGGCGATCAAGTAAAACCAGGAAAAAGTAAATGCAGTAGTTTACCAACCTTCACATGCACCCAAGTACAATGAGCCTTATTATGAAGAGAATTCTTATTTTGTGAATGATTAGATAAGGGGTTTTTGGACCAATGCCTAAGGGTCCAATCAGGACTATTGGCGCCAAGGTCGAAACTATTCTTGAGATGGAGCTTATAGAGACAACTGAGGTGGTTTTTATGAGATCAATAGGGTTATTGAAGCAGATTAATAGAGAAGAGATAGTATTAGTAATTGTCCATATATGCCACCATATAACCAAGACACTGGTACAGGTAATTCTAGAATTGAGGAGATGGTTGACTATTTGTTGAAGAAGGCCAAGACACAAGATAAAACTCTAAGGGGCATGAAATCTGATATTTCAAGCATTAATCAAAAGATAAAGTCTCATTCTATGGCCATTAAATAGCTTGACCAATAATTTGGTCTAGTGTCAACTTAGTTAAATCAGCGTCAGAAGGGTACATTGCCTAGCAACATAGTTTAAAATCAAAAAAATAAAAGGCAATGTATAGCGGTTACTACTAGAGGTGGCAAGAGTACCATTGATTTGCCTATGACGATTGAGGTAGAAGTTGTTCGTGAGGAGATAGCTACAGGTAAGAATGTGGTTGAAGGAGAAAATTGTGTCAATGATGGGGGTGACTGAGGTAGCTAAAGAGCCACAAAAGTATAAGTCTGTCCTAATGCCTCCTTCTCCTTTCCCTCAAAGACTCAAGAAGAGGGAGGAAAAAAGGCAAGTTCAAACACTTTACTCTATGATTAAACAACTAATTATAAACATCCCTTTGATTAAAGCTTTGGAGAAAATGCAAGTTATGGAAAATATATGAACGACTTGGTTACTAAGAAGTGAACTGTGAGTCAAGAGCTTTCTAGTGAGCATCAACATTGTAGTGCTATCACTACTAAGTCATTGTCTCAAAAGTGTCACGACCCAGTTGCTTTTACTATACCTTACACTATAGGAGAAGTGAGGTTCACAAGAACACTTTTAGATTTGGGTGCAAGAATAAATTTGATGGCTCTTACAATTTTCAAGAAGCTTAGTTTTGGTACCCCTACTCCAATAAAATATGGGTGTTAATAGCAGATAGAATTGCCAAGACACCTGTAGGGATACTCTATGATGCATTGGTAAAAGTTGAAAAATCAATATTCCTTACAAATTTTGTTATTCTTGATTGTGAGGTCGATTCTGAAGTTCGTAACATTTTGGGATGGCCTTTCTTAGCTACAGATCGCACCTTGGTTGATATGGAGAAAGGTCTGCTCAAGTTCACATTTGGGAATGATAAGTTGGTGTTTAATGTATGTCAACAAGAAAGGAGGGACAATGATGTTAGAGTGGTTTTGATTCTTGAGACTATCGATGATGATGAGATAGAGTTACCACTTGAGCTAAGACTAGGAGTTGACACTTTGGAGGCAATATTGATAAACTTTGACATTGATGGTATCACAAACTATGAGGAGATAGCAAATGTTCTAGTGGTGTTTTTTTGTCTTAGATGCCAAACTAAACTAGAGCTAGGCTTCCAGAATTGAGAGTAACCACCCATGAATCCCTCTATAGAAGACCCACCGATGTTAGAATTGAAAGCACTTCTAGCATATTTGAAATATGCATTTTTAGGAGTCAACAACACTTTCCATCCATAATAGCTACAAATTTGACATATGAGTAAGCGGATACCTTAGAAACTATGCTCAAAATATTTAAGAAGGCCATTGGATGGACTATTGCAGCCATTATTGGTATCCGTCCTAGGGTATATATATACAAAGTCCAGTTGGTCAAAGACTACAAGCCGAGCATTGAGCATCAAAGGCGCCTAAATCCCCCTCTTCAAAAGGTTGTTAGCAAAGAGATTATTAAATGGTTAGATGAAAGAGTTATCTACCCAATCGCCAATACTAAATGGGTGAGCCTGGTACAGTATTCCAAAGAAAGGGGGTATCACAATGGTACCTAATGCTAACAATGAATTGATCCCTTTAAGGCCAATCACAAGATGGAGTGTATTCATGGATTATAGAAAGGTCAATGCCTCGACAGAGAATGATCACTTTTTTATGTCATTAATGGATCAGATTCTTGACATAGTAGCAGAAAAGGGGTGGTACAATTTTATTGATAGGTATTCTAGCTATAATCAGATCATCATCGCTCTGGAGGATTAGGAAAGACCAAATTTACATGCCCTTATAGCACCTTCTCATTGAGAGGATGCATTTGGGTTATGTACTGCACCATCAATGTTTTAAAGATGAATGATGTTTAGCTTCTCAAACATGGTGGAGAGTACTATTGAGGTCTTCATGGATGATTTTAGAGCGGTTAGAAATTCATTTAAGGATTGCTTGCACACCTGCATGATGTGTTCCAAAGATATATAGAAAATCGTTTGGTGCTAAACTGGCAAAAATTTCATCTCATGGTGAAAACGGGTGTTGTGTTGGGCAACAGGATATCTGGCAAAGGTATTGAGGTCGACAAAGCTAAAGTTTAGGTGATCGAGAAGCGTCCACCACCTATTTTAGTAAAAGATGTGAGGAGTTTTATGTGGCATGCAGGATTCTATCAAAGGTTCATAAAAGACTTCTCTAAAATTTCATGCCCATTGTGTAAATTATTGGAGAAAGATGATAAGTTCGTGTTTGATAATACATATATGCAAGCCTTGGAAGAGTAAAAGAAGAGGTTGATCTCAGCACCAATCATTGTGGCTCCAGACTAATCCAAGCCCTTTGAAATCATGTGTGATGCAAGTGGGGTCACTCTAGGTGTGGTATTGGGAAAACATAAGGAGAAGATATTAGATCTCATATATTATTCTGGAAAAGCCCCAAATATAGCCTAAAAAGAATTACAGTATCACAAAATAATAATTACTTGCATTGGTCTTTGTATTTGCAAAGATTAGATCATATTTGCTAGGAGCCAAAGTGGTTAAAATGATGAGCATATTTGAGTCATGCTATTCGTCATTGGTCGATGGACATCATAGTGGGATTCGAATAGCCCACATGATTTTACAATGTGGGTATTATTAGCCTACACTCCACCTAGATGCCTATGAATATACTAAAGCTTATAATAGGTGCTAAAGAAAAGGTTGGGTTACTCATAAGCATGAGCTCCGTCTAAATCCTAGTTTATTGATTGAGTTGTTTGATGTGTGGGGGATAGATTTCATGGGACCATTTGTTAGCTTACATGGAAACCAATACATCTTATTTGCTATAGATTATGTATCAAAGTGGGTGGACGACTATGGCTCTACCTAACAATGAGGGTAAAAGTGTCGTAGCATTCCTAAAAAGGAACATCTTGAGATTTAGCACTCCTTGGGCTATCATCACTGTTAGAGGTTCTCACTTCTACAATAGACATTTTAAAGCTATTTTTTAATGTATCGAGGGAAATGTCGCGTGGCGATACGTTGTCATCCCCAAACAAGTGGGCAAAGGAAAGTGTCAAATAGGAAATTTAAACCAAATGTTTCTATGATAGTGAATGAAAACTAACCAGATTGGTCTAGAAAGCTAGATGATGCACTACGGGAATACCAAAATACATTCAAGACCACTATAGGCATGTCTCCATATCAATTTATTTTTGGGAAGACATGTCATTTGCCAGTGGAACTTGAGCATAAAGCTATATGGGATTAAAGAAGTTTAATTTGGATTAGAGTGATGCAACTACCTCTATATTTAGCCAACTCAATGAGCTTGATAAGTTTCAATTGAAAACATATGAGAGCTCAGCCTTGTATAAGCAAAGAATGAAGATACAACATGACCGCCGCATAGAAAACTGCCAATTCACACCAGGGGACTTAATTCTACTCTTCAATTCCAGACTAAAGTTGTTCCCAAGGAAGCCCAAATCCATATGGATGGGACCCTTTCATGTAGCACAAGACTTTGATCATGGGGGCATAGAATTGGAGAGGCAAAATGGAGGTACTTTCAAAGTAAATAGCCAAAGAGTCAATTTATACCTTGGAAATGTGGAAGAGATCAAGACAATTGAAGAATGCAATCATGATGTTGTCCAAGTACTCATGATGTTTATGTTGTGTCACAACTATAAATTAGGCATTGTTTGGGAGGCAACCCAAGGGTGGACTTTGGCACTTAGGCACCGGGGTATTTTTTTGACCCCTACTTATTTAATTTTTGCTTGATTTGGTGCATTGGGATAATGCACAAATTTTTCGATGAGGGTGTAGGTTGTGATGGGCCTTGATGAAGTTTGAGTAACTTATGGTCCATAACTACCCCAAAATTTAATCTGGAGATTTTCTTGCCTATGTTCGTTTTCCTTATAGATATCTAATTTCTATTGAATCAGCATGTTTCTGATGTTTAGAAAATATATATATATATATATATATATCATATTGTACTAATACTTATGACATATAACATGTTTTCATGTTTTGTTTTGAAAATTAGTAACCACGTAAAATTTTTGATTAGTAGTTAAATGACAACCATGCATATTTGGGTGTTTTGCAATAGTTGTTCTGATAAGTGAGGGTAGTTTGAGGCAAGCATGATCTGTGAATTTCTTGTCGATAATGTACTGCATTGCCTTGTGAGTGTGAGCTTATTTTTCCAGATTCATGTATTTTGTGCTAATTTAGAATTTGCCTTGTTACTCTAAGTTAGATTGATTACATGGATTAGGAAGGGATCTTAGGCCTTTATTCTTTAATTAGTCCACTTTAGCCTAAAATGACCAACCAAATAAAATTTTATCCCTTGTCCCAAATATGTGAGCCTTACATGTAACAATTCATTCAAAAACACCTAATTAGCCTAACTTTGTCTAGTGAAAACCTTGAGATTTGACCTAGTCTATCCTTGAGCATTGTGAATCTTGATTGAGGCAAAAAAGTCTAACTTGAGGGTAGCTACCAAAAGTGGCCCTCGTTTGGGGAATAGATATTGTGTACTTCAATATAGGCTGAAAGCCTAATTTGAGGATGGTTGATTTAAAGGAAAAATAGAAAAATAAAGTGGTGAGTTGGGAATGAGGAGAAAAAGAAGAAAATTATGTACCAGTGCAAGAAAAAGAAAAAGTTGCCTTAGATTATCAATAAAAGCAAAATGAAGTTAAAATAAGGCAAAAGCTTAAAAATTAGAAGAAAATACCCAGAATAGCTTCATGTGGAAAAATAAAGAATAATGTGAAAAAGTTAGAGTTGGTAAGGTAAAAGTTATGAAAAACGTAGTTCGAAGATGGCTTTTAATAACTATTTTTCAAAAATTTCACACTAAAGCCCCCTGAACCTACGTTACAAGCCTAAAAAATGCTAATGTGATCCTGGTCCAGTTGAATGAAAAACTGAGTCATGAGTATAGGGGCAAGCATATGGTATTAGTCATTATGCACGAACATCTTTTGTGAGAGTGAGTGTGTTTGCATAGCCGCAAAAATAAATTTGATATCATCATTAAGTGTAAAAAATGTGACTTCTTTCTGTGAAGGCACTTGCATTGCATTGTTAGCATTTGACTTGTTCTGTGATTTTGGATTGTTGATATTCTCTTGCTTGTCATAGTTGTGTTGTCAAATGTACTAGTATGGTTTTGTTTGATAAATAACTATCTGATCTGGTTTTGAAAAGTTGGTGTGGGTACCTAAATTTGAATTGTATTTGATGTATGCCATTGGGTTGAGGTCTGTGTGTTTCTATATTAGCTATATAGATTGAGTTGATGCTTGAGGACAAGCAACAATTTTAAGTTGAAGGTATTGATATGCTATCTAAATTCAACACATTTGATACTTAAAACTTAGGATTTTGTGTGTTCTTAATGCGACAGTCATAGTTTTTATATGTTTTTGGTATTTAGTTTGCAAGAAAGAAGGTTGGCATTAATTTTTGGAAAAATTGCAGATTCTTCTTTTTTTTGAAGATTTACAAAACTCCCTATGAGTCGTAGAAGATTCTATGAGTCGTAGAGTGGATTTCGTGGAGATTTCTAGTGAAGTTTGTTGATTTGATGCTTAGCCACATGAGACCTCTTTACGAGCCATAGATCACTCCACGAGTCGTATAGAGTGATATCGTGGAAAATTCCAGTGAGATCCTGTGAAGGACCAGTTGATGTAGTGGAAGTTTATGAAAGCAAAATACAAGTTGTAAATTAGTCTATCACTCATAAACTAGATCTCTAACAGTGAAGTCAAAGATCTCAAGAGCTGAACATGAGACCCGATTATGACTTGTAAGTCAATTTATGAGTCGTAAAGGCCTGTCGTATAAAGTCAGCAACTAATTTTTCTAATTCTTTAGGACTTATTTGTAAATACTATAAATTATAATTTTTTTAGGTCATTATCAAGAGAGTACAGTAGAGAGAATGTCATTAGAGAGTATATTTAGGGTTTTCTACTTGGAGACAAAATATTGGAGAGAAGAATACACTTATGAATTCATTGTATCTTTTAATCTTGTGATTCTCATTACAATTCAGGGTTGCTTGTTCTTCAATCCAATCAGGTAAATGAATAATTATTTTTTCTCATTTCATGATTTCTTTCTCTACCAATAGCATGAGTAGCTAAATCCACAACTTGGGGTAGTGGGAACCATGAAGATCTAACCAAATAAACCCGGATAATTTGCAATTCTTGGAATGACTATTTACATGTATTAGTCAATCTATTTATTTTGAATGCTTTTTAGTGGTGGCCAACATTAGTACTTGCCTAGCGCTACCTGCTGGATCTAGGTGGTAATGAATAGGAAAAGAGAATTTTTAATAGTATTCGATGATGTGTTCTCGTCTAATCAACCGAATGAGACCGACGGAGGTTGACTAGGACTATTTGTAATGGTTGGTATCACACATTATGGATATGGGAAAAGTTACATAGTGAAATGATCCTCTCATCTTTGACTAAAGGGCTTTGTGAACTTAAATTAGTGTCTACATGCTTTACTTTAGTCGAGAATTGGGTTAGCTGGGGATATTGAGTTGGTAAATCATGGGAAACACAATTCTCAAGCTGGTCTCCATTACTGATTGCCTCTTGTTTTAGTTAGTTTAGTTTAATTTCTTATCAATCATTGCAACCACCTTTTTTGGGGAATTGAGTTAGTTAATACTTGAATTGTTTATTAGTGAATCAATTTTGAAGCCTCTGTATTCTCTATGGGATTCGACCCTAACCTTGGTTAGGTATTATATTTCACAATGACTACTTTATCCTTCAAAAGATAGTGTAACTTAAGCATGATACCAGGGTATGGTGAAAGCGCCTAGATCTTCTCACTTCTAGACCAAGGACTATATAGCAATAGCACTACAATGCTGAAGCTTTTAAGAGTGTTCCTGACTCACAGTGTGCTTTTTAGTGACCAAGTCTTTTATGTACTAGCATACACTTACATATTCTCCAATGCCTCAACAAGAGGGATATTGGTGGAGAGTTATTTAAGAATAGAGAGAAAGTGCTTGAATTTTCCTTCCTCCTCTATTTTTTTGACCTTTAAGGAAATGCAGGAGGAGGCCTAGGAATGTGATTCAACTTCGGTGGCGCATCACAAGCTTCACTCACCCCATCCTTGCCATTATTATCTCCTATGTTTGCATCCTTGGCCACATCTATCTCCTCTCTACCATCTTCCTCATCAACTTACATGGGAGGATCAATGGTGCTCTTTCCACCTTGAGTAGTAACAACTATATGCTGCCCTTTGTTTTTAGGATTTTAAACACTATTGCTGGGAAGTGTACCCTTCTGACACTGATTGAGCAACTTAAAACTTGACTATACTATTGTTCAAGTTGTTTGATAGCTTTAAAGTGAGACTCAATTTTTTGATTAATGCTTGAAATGTTAGATTTCATTACCTCAGAGTCTCATCCTATGTCTAAGCTTTCTTCAACAGGAGGTCAAACATCTCCTCAATTCTTGAACTGCTTGGACCTGCATCGTGGTTATGTGGTAGGACATAAGAACTATTTCTGAAGCCTTCTCTATGACCCCAATCTGCATCTCTTCTAAACCCCTATTCTTGTCATAGTATCCTCCGTGATTGTCCCTATAAGCTCTATCTTTATTGAAGTTCTAACCTTGGTTCCCTTGACTTTGGTGCCAATAGTCCTAATTGGACCCTTGGGGATTGGTCCAGAAACACCCCATCTGATCAGCAACAAAACGCGCATCCTCATCAAAATATGGCTCATCATACACGGGTGCGCATGGAGGTTGATGAACCATTGCATTTATTCGCTCTAGGTTCTGCTTCATCATCACCTCCATAGCAATGCAAATCTTGACAAGTTATTGCATGATCTCTTCATTGATCTTTGCCTGCTCTAGAACACTAACAATGTATAAGATTTTGGTGGATTCTCTGTCTCTCTGCCCCTAAGCACGATTATTCTTGACCACTCTTTCCATTCGCTCTGTGATCCTTATAAATGGCTGGTCCAAGAACATGCCCCCCATGATAGTTTTAGGACAAGCCTTACTGTTCTCATCAAGGGCATGGTAAAAGATCTCTACCAAGGCATTATCAACCATTTTTTGGTCAAGATGCTCCTCACACATTTGGTGAACCACTCCAAAACAGTACTTATCAAATCACAAAGAAGTTGATCAAAGTTATTGATCTAGTCCTTCAATTTAAGCTTCTTCGATCTAGTGAAGTACATCTCCAAAAAGGCCTTCTTCAAGTCTACCTTACTAGTGATCGAACTTTGTGGGAGCTCAGATAGCCACAATGCTACATTACCTATAAGAGACAATGGGATGACACAAAGTTACACAACATCTACAAAAAGATTTTATGTTCCCATCACACTCTTGCAGACAAATGCCAAATTATGTAGATGGCTATGAGGATCCTCTGATGGTAAGCCCCTAAATAGCCTATGGTTCCACAATATCTTAAGTAACCCACTCGAGACTGTGAAATTTGTGTCTGCCAGTAATGGTAGCAACACAAAGCTCCAGTCACCTCCATAGCCATAGGATTTATCCTGTATTGATTCCACTAGTAATCATTGGCATTCCTTTTGCTATGGATCGATGTCCTTAAAAAGAGGTGGGTTCTGATTATTAGCATCCTCATTGTTGTTCCTATTAAGAGCTACATTGGCCGCAATGTTAGTGTTGTCTCAGGCCATTCTCCTTAACATTTGGTGGGTCTCATGGCTTAATAGAGTTAAGGGATTGCCTTGACTATGGGTATTAGGCATATACTACACTTACAACCTTGAAAAAGAGCAAAATGACAAACAAAAGTAAAATATAAGAGATAAGGATTAACACTCGAATTACTATAAATTAACTAATTCTAGCTGTATTCCCTGGCAACTATTCCAAAATTTTGATGTCACCTAAGTTACACCTCTTTTTATGGAATAAAGTGGTCGATGTTAAAAAATATAACCTATTAGGGTCGAACCCACAATGTATAGGTAGACTCAAGCGAAGTCAATGATCGAAATTCAAGTGGTTAACCAACTTACTTTCCTAAGAGGGGAGAGTCTGCAATAATCAATGGAAAATAAAATTAAACTAACTAACCGAAGAGAGAAATCAATATGAAGAGAAACTAAGGCAATGTGTTCCCCATGATTCACCAACTCAGTATCACTGAATAACCTAACTCTTTGCTAGTGAGTAGCATGCAGGACGATAAGTTATGTTCACCAAGCCCTTTGGTCAAAGGTGAGAGGTGAATGCCTATTCTGATACTATTATGGGGGCATGTTCTTACATCAACCATTTGTAAGGATCACTGAAAGGATAGAAAGAGTGGTCAAGACCAATCGTGCATGGTGGCAAAGAAACAAAGCATCCACCCAAAGTTCATGTGTTGTAAGTTTGGTTTGGAGCAAGCTAACATAAATTCATAAATTATGCAAGATCTTGCTCGAATCCGTATAGGTATGAAGGTGATAAAGAAGCAGAATCAGGAACGTGTTAATGTAGTTGCTCGTCAGCCTCCACGAGTACCCATGTATGATGATCCCTATTGTAAAGAGGACATTTGTTTCATTGCTGAATCAGATGGGGGGGTTTTTTGGACCATTGTCCAAGGGTCTAATCAGGACTATTGGCACCAAGGTCAAGGAAACTAAGGTCAAAATATTTATCGAGATAGAGCTTTCTTAAACAACCACAGAGGGTACATTAACAGGAATTGGGGCCAAGATAGAGATGCAGATTAGGGTTGTAGAGATGGTCACATAAATAGTCCTTATATACCACCACACTATTGTGAAACTTTAGTACTAGTAATTCTAGAGTTGAATAGATGTTTTACTACCCGTTGATGAAAGCTAAGACATAGGATGATACTCTAAGGGAGATAAAAGTTAAGATCTCGAGTATAAATCCAAAAATTGAGTCTTATTCTGCTACCACCAAATAGTTTGAGCAATAGTTTGGTCAAGTATCAACTTAACTTAATCACAATCAGAGGGGTAAACTGCCTAGCAACATAGTTCAGAACCCCAATAATGAAGGGTAGTGCATGGCAGTTACTACTCGTGGTGGCAATAGTACCATTGATCCTCCTATGCTGGTAGATAAGGATGATGTTCAAGAGAAGATAGTTAAGTTCTAAGACGTGGATATAAGGTATAATCGTATCAAGGATAGGGTGCATGATGCTTCAGTTGTGCCATAGAAGCTGAAGCCCATTCCTAGGTTTCCTCCTTCTTTACCATAAAGAATCAAAAAGAAGGAGGAGGAAGACAAGTTAAAGTACTTTCTCTCCATGCTGAAATAACTCTTCATAAATATCCCTCTCATCGAGAAATCAGAGAGGATGCCAAGGTATGCAAAGTACATGAAGAACCTGGTTATGAAGAAGTACACTATAATTCAAGAGCTCTACCAAGAGCTTCAATATTGCTGTGGAATTTCTACAAGGGCCTTGTTTCAAAAGTAAGAAGATACTTGTGATTTTACAATACCCTTCACCATTGGAGATGTCGAGTTTTCAAGGGAAATGTATGATCTCGGTGCTAGCAATAATCTAATCCCCTAGTGGTGTTCAAGAAGCTAGGACCTGGAACCCCTACTCTGACGAGCATGCGATTGTTGATGGCTGACTGTACAGTGAAAAAGCCTATGGGGATACTTTATGATTTTCTTTTTAAGGTGGATACATCTATATTCCTCGTAGACTTTTTTGATCCGAGATTGCTGTTATCTTGGGGAGGTCCTTTTAGACACTGGATGCACTTTAGTTGACATGGAAAAGTGTCAACCCGAGTTCAGGTTGGGAAAACACGAGGTCATCTTCAACATCTTCCAAAATGCAACAAAAGAGGATGATCTGATGATGATATCTGTTCTTGAGAGTGTTGATGATGTTGAGCCAGAAGTACCACTTTAGGTGAGACTAGGTGTCAACACTTTAAAAGTTGTGCTGATAAATTTTAATAGTGATGGCATCTCAGATTACAAGGAGATGGTGAATGAGTTGGGGGTGTTCTACGCACCTAGTTACCTAACTATGTTAGAGCTGGACTTACAAAATCCAGAATTACCACCAACTAAGCGATCCATAGAAAAACCACCGGTGCTAGATTGAAAGCTCTTCCGGAATATCTCAGATATACATTTTTTGGTGCCAACAAGACCTTTCCAGTCATAATTATTGCTACCTAAATGATCAGCAGGTAAATGCCCTTGTGATGGTACTTAAATAGTTCAAGAAGTCCATTGGGTGGACGATTGCAAATACCATTGGAATCCTTATGGAATATGTACACATAAAATCCAGTTGGTCAAGGAATACAAGTTGAGTATTATACATCAAAGGTTTCACAACTCCCTATGAAAGAGGTCCTATATAAAGAAATTATAAAGTGGTTAGATGCAGGATTGATCTACCCAATCACCGACAGTGAATAGTTAAGCCTGATTCAGTGTGTTTCGAAGAATGGGGTATCAAATGCCAACAATGAGTTAATCCCTATATGACCAGTCACTGCATGAAGTGTGTGCATTGACTGTAGGAAGCTCAATACATCAACAAAAAAGGACAACTTCCCTATGCCATTCATGGATCATATGCTAGATCGATTGGCTGGAAAAGGTTGGTACTATTTTCTTATAGGTTTTAAGGCTACAATCAGATCACCATCACTCTAGAGCATCAGGAGAAGATGTCGCTTATATGCCCTTATGTCACCTTCACATTCAAGAGGATATGATTCAGGTTATTAGTAACAATCCAAAGATAGATGATGTCCATCTTCTGAGACATGGTGGAGGACACTATTAATGTTTCCATGGATGACTTAAGTGTGGTTCGGGACTCATTGGAGGACTGCTGGAAATACTTGCATATTGTACTAAGAAGATATGAGGAATGCCATCTAGTACTGAACTGGGAAAAGTGTCACTTTATGGTGAAGGAGGGAATTGTGTTAGAGTGCAGAATCCCCATCAAAGGAATCAAGGTTGATAGAACTAAAGTGGAAGTGATCGAGAAACTTCCACCATCCATCTCCCTGAAAGGTGTGAGGAGCTTCTTATAACATGCAGAGTTCTAAAAGTAGTTCATAAAAGACTTCTCTAAAATTGCACATCCATTATGCAGAGAAAGATTCTATATTCATGTATGATGATGTATTCCTTAAAGCCTTTGAAGGATTGAAGCAGAAGCTGATTTCAGCCCCTATCATTGTAGGTCGGAACTGGTCAAAGCCCTTTGAAATCAAGTGTGATGCAAGTGGGTTACACTAGGTGTAATATTGGGAAAGTACCAAGAGAAGATATTACATGCCATATACTATGCTAGCTCAAACACCCCAAAAATGCCTAAAAATATGCGTCAGAAATGCCCATAATAATAATTTTCATATATCTCAAATTTCTTGCATGATATCAAAAATCTTACTTATATTCTTGATCAAGGACAAAATTGAGTTGAAAATGGTTATAACCCAGATTTTAGAAGAGCTGTAGCAAAAAGAAAACTTTGCCAACTTTTCAATTCCAGTGAAAGTCTACGATGTCGAACCATCGCGGACCTGTGTATTTTGTTGCCAGTTTTTCCTATTTTGTTTCAAGGCCTTGGGTCTTGGTTCTAAGAGTTCCTATACATAAAAATACCTATATTTAGTTATTTTTAAACCCCATATAATTCAATAAATTCCCCAAAACCTTCTCTAACACTTAGCCAAATATTTCACCCAAAATCAAGCGTCCCAAAATCATCTTCGGAGCTCAAGAAATTCGTTCAAACTTCAAGTTCTTATGCAAATCTTCATCAAGGGAATCGCCAAATTTGAGGTATGTGGTTTCAACCATTGGGTCCTTTTACTCATGGTGCCTAAACTTGCTTTTTAGTAAATTGCATGTTTTTAAGTTGATCCTTCTATGGGTATCTCTTATTATGAATTTAACTATGAACTATGTTGGGGTTTCATAAAATGTTGATTGTTTAAGCATGTTTTGAGCTATAAATCTATAATATATTATGAGATTTGATAAGGGTTTTTAATGTATCGTGCATGAGAGTGTTACAAAGTATTGGTGTCACTACCCTGACTTAGGTCCTAGACGTTACATGGTGAATAGGGAACCCGAAAGGACCTCAAACAAGCCTTTTAACATATCATTATACATCCTTGGTCGTGAAAACAATTAAACAAGCATAAAAGAATATAAATGGGATAAGGGGCTAAGAGAAGTATTTCATATTATAAAACATCAAAAGAGCAAAAAAGACTAAAGCTCAAACATAATTACATAACTTGTCCAATAACACCTCTAAACTTAGAATTGAATAGGGGCCAAGACAACTCTCCGGGATCACCCTCATAGTCAAAAGCATATAAGTAGTTAGTGAATGTCTTTACATAATATAAGAACAAGAGATATTGTCCCTGGAGTTGAGGAATCACCAAACTTTCTTTGAGAAGATAGTGCTAGCCATGAGGAGGATGAGCACGATCATGAGGAGCTCTGATTCCTACATGGCAATATCATTTAGGCATGGAGTATGCGTTAGTATGTTTGAATAGACTAAGTATGTAGGACGCAATGCAACAATAAATAGGCATCACAATCAAAATGTATAATCATAAGCAAGAGATAGTATATAAGCAAATTGGCATGCATGATCAATGCTTCAAGTAAAACATCCTTGTTTAGAAACATAGTACATATGTAGGAAGAGACCATAA
>JAOTQJ010139627.1:4752-39071 GCA_025642045.1 Solanum sejunctum | reverse complement strand
CTACACTCTAGAAGAAGTTTACATTTGGTCCCAAACTTTACCAAATTGAACCAATTAAGGACTTATGGGTTCTAACAGGATGAGGGTAGGTGATATCCCTAAGTGTCCTTTTTGGACTAGGAGTGAGCATTTTTAAAATTTATGGAGTTGTTTGGTTGGCTTGTGGATCGGTTGTGCTTATGGATTTCATAAATAGGGTCTTAAAACCCTACCTTAGCATGTTTGGTGGTGATATTTAGTGACGAGGTATTGATTTGGTTAGAGCTTGTGAATCATTTGGAGGTAGTGTTGTAAGTCTTTGAGAATGCAAGGTTGTTTGCTAAATATGATAGGTGGGCATTGTGGTTAGGACGAAGGTGGTTAAGATTCTTTAAGGATTATGGATAAATATGCATTACTTTTCCCTGGAAAGGCTAATGTTGCAGTCGGTGCTCTAGGTAGCCTAGCATGTGGATAGTGGTAGCAAAAAGGAGACTAGTGGGATCCATCGGTAGGCTGGATAGGGAGTTAGGCTGGTATAGAGTTCTTGGTGGTTTCAAATCTTCTTGGGTTAAGACAACTAGATTTGTCAAGGCCTTGATTTTTGCCTTATTAGAGTTGGAAGTTTTGGGTGAGAGAATGATAGAGTGGAGGTTGTCTCCCAAGGGGGAGATGGCGGCTGTGATACCATGTGGGTAGGTGTATTTAAGATTGAAAATTGAGTTGAGGATTGTGAGTCCTTATAGAGTGTAGAGAGAGGTTGGTAAGGTTGCATAGTTTGGGAATTGCCTATGGATGTACATATGGTTTGTCTAGTTCTTCATGCTTCTAGGTGGATATGATATGTTGGTGACTTTAGTTTTATTGAACACGTTGAGTTTGTGGGTGTTAAGGAGGGTAAGTTGGCTTAAGCGAAGGTCCCGGCGGGGGTGTTGAATGGACAAGTGAAAAAGTTGATTGATAATGATGTAGTGTTCTTCAAGGCTCTTTGGAAAGAGTCATCTATTCGTATATGTCTCTCGGGAAGCTGGAGAGGGCATGGAGGAGCAATATTCATATATCTTTCATTCTATTCAAGCTTATTATAACATGTCAAGTCCTTTTTTATGATTTCAAGTCTTGTATTTCATCCCCTATGTCATTCATATGCATTCATATTTAAGTTGGCAAGTTTATGATGATTTTACACTTATGATGATATTTTGAAAATGGTGTTTTAAACGTAATGTTGCATTCTTGTAGGGGCTGATTTGTTTATCATTACTTTTTTCATCTACGTTTCTTTTACATTTATGGACGAGTGTTCCCAAGGGGGAGATATTGTAAAGACCCCAAAAAGTGCCCTAAAATGTGCCTCGAAATTGCCCGGAATCGTAATTTTCATATATTTTGAAAATTTGACTTCATATTATTATTTAGGGGGTTAAATTGAGTGAAAAATGGGTCTAACTCGAACTTTAGAGCAACCGTACCAAAATAGAATATCACAATAAATGCTATTTAGGAGGGTCAACTTTGAAGGATATTATTTCTTAGTATATAAAGAACTAGGTGGCCCACAAACTACTATCTAAATCCTTTTGAATTATATTTTCAACACACCTTGTTTCACCTCATTCTGAGTTCGAATGAAGGATTTATGCCCATTTTGTAGAACTCGTACGTGCAGAAATTGAAATTCCAGTGAGCAGTCCGTATTTTGGTCCTATTTTTCTTTACTTTGGTACAAGACATTTAAGTCTTGGGCCTAATGGTTCCCATACTTGAAAATACATATACTTAGTCTTATTTCACCCTCATATTCCCTAATACTCATCAAAATACTTAGACTCATACTCCACCCTAAATTTAAGTACCAAACTCAAGACCAATCTTAAGGATTTCTTCAAGGATCTCACTCAAGCCTCAAATCTCCATTAAAGTCTTCTTCAAGAACTTCTCAAAAGCTAAGGTATGTGGTGTTCAACCATTGGGTCCTTTCGCCCATGGTTCCTAAGTCTCCTTTTTACTAATATTGCATGATTTAAAGTTGATTTTACATATGGGTCTTGTTTATTGAGAAATTCACCGCATAGTGATTTAGTTCATGAAAGTATAATTGTTTTAGCATGTTTTGAGCTTCAAATCTTGGATTTAGTGTTGGATTTGATGAGGGTTTTTGATGTAAATGTCTTGGAGGTGTTGCAAGGTTTTTATTGATGGTTTTACAATTTATTTTCTTGCATGATTTCATCTATAAATTGCATGGTCGTTTACCCCCATCATATACCCCCAAGGTGTTTGATAAAATGTCCGATTATGGTTTCATCAGGAAATAAAGGTCCAAAGCATGAGATATGCTATGAATGATATTATGACCATGAAATGAGATTATATATATGATTATTCCTATATGAAATATTGTATTAAATCCTATGATAAATCCTAAATAAAGTGTTGCATTAGACCATACCCAATCTGGGTGGACAAGAGCCCGAGTAACCATATTAGGGGTTTATACTCATCAACAATGCGAGGAGTTTATAATTTGCCATTGTGTTGGTAAGGTATTATTACCATAAACCACGTGAGGGATTTATACCACACAACCACCAAGGGGTTTATACCTTGAATAGCTAGCTTGGTCTCTTCTACACATATGATATTCTATCTGAGTATGGGTTACTTATGCATGTTTTACTAATGCATTGTTCATACATGTCATGTTTCTATATATTATGTATATTAACTATTATTATGCATTTTGGATTATGATGCTTTTCTCTTGTTGCATTGCATCCCACATATTTTGTATATCCAAACGTACTAATGCATACTCTGGCCTACATGATATCACCATGTAGGGACCAGAGCTCCTATTGATTTTTCTTGTGGTAGATGGATTGTTCAAGTTAGCCTTTGGTAAGTCCTCCGTTTGGGGGACAAGGACTATCTCTCACACTATGTATTAAGATTCTCTTTACTTTATCATATACTTATGACTATGAGGGTGAGCCCTGTTGTATGTTTTGGCCCCATCTATTATCTATGTAGTTGAGGTGTTATTGGACAAAGCGATGTATTTATGCTATGAGTTGATTCATTTATCTCTTGACTCTATGTTACAACAATTTCTCCCTTATTCCCTCTTGCCTTATTTCCATTCTCCAAATTTTATTTAATTGTTTTCGTGACCAAAGATATGCAATGATATGCTATGTGGCTTGCTTGGGGTTCCTTCACATTCCCCATTTGTCGGTTACGTCTAAGCCCTATTTTAGGTCGTAACAAAGAAGGAGATGTAAGGCTCAAATATTTAGAAAAATAGGTAAAACTTTATCATTTGGTGGGTTATTTAGGAAAAAGTGGACTAATTCTAAGAATAAGGGCCTAAGATCTCTTCCTACTCCATCAAATCTCTAGTCCAACTCAAAGTAATAAGGCACGTTCTAAATCGATACACAGTGCATGAACATAACAAAATCAGCTCACGCACATATGACATTGCATACATAGCCAATAAAGACTCAAAAATTTTGCCTCATGCATCAACTTACCTTCACTTAGTCAGAATAAACATTGCCAAAGCATTCAAACATACATGATCAAGAAATAACTACTAATTAATAAGAATTTTCAAGGATACCAATCTTTGTAAAAGCTTTCATAAACCATCAAATCATGTACATACCAAAGTTTAATCACTATATACCACAAATATTGTCTAAATCAACTAAAACATGCCAGTTCAACATAAAAGTAAAAATCCACAAGGCAAAAGAACATAGGCAAAAAGATCTTGGGATATCAAAACTATGATAGTTATGGACTAAAGGCTACTCAGACTTCATCCTTGTCAATAACTACCCACAACCCACAAAAAATAAGTACTTTGTCCTCAAATGTGCAAATCAAACAAAAAAATAAAGATAGGGTTCAGACCTTAGGTTGTCTCCCAAGATACACCTGGCTTATTGTCGCTGCAAAACACAAATAGTATGCTTCTTTATATCTCTTAAAGGTCCCACTCTTCCACTATCTTGATCTCCTATGTGTCCACCATGTGAAGTTTGATTCCTTGACCATTTACTTTGAAAGTTCCTCTTCTTGTCTCTCCAATTCAATAGCACTATGACTGAATACACGTGTTATTCAGAAAGGCCCTATCTATCTAGATTTGAGCTTTCCAGGGAATAATATAAAATTGGAGTTATAGAACAACACCAAGTCCCCTATTGTAAACTAATGACATTCAATGCGATGATCGTGTTGAAATTTCATTTATTACTTATATATCGATGAGTTGTCATATGCCCTTAATCAAAATTCATCAAGCTCATTCAGTTGAGTCAATTGAGACTATGTGGCGTTATGCCACTAAAGGTTCAACTGCTTTAAGGCCCATATTTCCTTATGTTCAAGCTTCACTAGCAGATAATATGTCTTCCCAAAGATGGTAGGGAGACATGCCAATAGGAGTTTTAAATGCAGTCTGATATGCCCATAATGCATCATCAAGCTTCCTTGACCAATGTATTCAATTTGCATTAACCGTTTTGGCTAAAATATACTTGATTTCCCTATTAGATTACTCTACCTGTCTACTCATTTGAGGATGATAGAATGTTTCCACCTAGTTCGTTACCCCATACTTTTCAAAGAGTGTTTTAAAGAGCCTGTTGCAAAAGTGAGAACCACTATAGCTGATGATGGCCCGAGGAGTACCAAATCTAGAGAAGATATTCTTTTGAGGAATGTTGCGACACTTTTGCCTTCATTGTTAGGTAGAGCCACAGCCTCCACCCACTTGGAGACATAATCTATAACTACTAAGATGTACTTGTTCCCATGCAAGCTAATGAATAGTCCCATGAAATCTATCCCCCAAACATCAAACAACTCAATTACCAAAATATGATTTAGAGGGAGCTCAGGTTTATAAGCATCTTGGTGGATTATGGGCCAATAATACCCACATTGCAAAATTTTATGGCTTGTTTATATCCTACTATGGTGCCCATCTATAAGTGATGAGTGACAAACATCAAGTATGCTCATTATTTCTACCTCAGGGACACAGCAATGGATAATTACATTAGCACACACAGATAATAAGTATTGATCATCCCAAAAGAATTTCCTCATATCATGTATAAATTTTCATCTTTGATGCATGTTCAAGTTAGAAGTACAATGTCACTTACCAGATAATTAGCATAATCTGTGAACCAAGGTATAAGATCATGTGATGTCGCCGACACTCTTTCATTAGGGAAGGATTCATTACTCTCAAGACCATCATCAAACTGTATCATTGCCTCATCCTCTAATCTAGTTAGGTGATCGACAACTTGGTTTTCTAACCCTTTTTTGTCAATAAATCAAAGTTGAACTCTTGTAACAGAAGTACCCATCTTATAAGTATTGGCTTTACATCCTTTTTAGACATCAAATACTTTAATATTGAGTGGTCCATGTGCACTATAACCTTAGCTCCCATCAAATATGACTGAAACTTTTTCGAATGCAGAGACTAATGAAGGAAACTCTTGTTCTGTGATGATGCAATTCTTCTAAAATGTGTTTAGGGCTTTGCTGGCGCAGTATATAGGATGTAAGACATTCTTTTTATGTTATCTCAAAACTACACCTAATGAAACCCTGCTGGCATCACACATTATTTCAAATGTCTTAGACTAATTAGGAACTACAATAATTTGTGCTGAGGTCATCCTTATTTTCAATTCTTCGAAGGCTGACATGCATGCATCATCAAACACAAACTTGACATCCTTCTCCAATAATTTACATAATGGGTGTGAGATTTTGTAGAAGTCTTTTATGAACCGTATGTAAAACCCGACATGCCCCAAGAAACTTCTAACACCCTTTACTAAAATGGGTGGTGGGAGCTTCTTAATTATCTTATTCTTAGCTTTATCGACCTCAATGCCTTTACCCGGATTCTATGGCCCAACGTAATACTTTCTTTAACCATAAAATGACATTTCTCCTAATTTTGTACCAAGTGACTTTCCATACATATTTGCAGAACATTATGCAAGTTTTCGGAAAAATGCTTAAATGAGTGACCAGCCATACTAAAATCATCCATGAATACCTCAATAGTACTTTTCACCATATCTGAGAAAATAGACATCATGCACATTTGAAATGTAGATGGGGCATTACACAATCCAAATGGAATTCTTTTAAATCTAAATGTACCATATGGGCAGGTGGAAGTGGTTTTCTCTTGATCTTTTGGAGTAATGATGATTTGATTATAGCCAGAATACCCTTCAAGGAAATAGTACCATCATTTTTCTCCAAGTCTGTCGAGCATCTAATCTATGAATGGCATAGGGAAGTGATCCTTCTCTGTTGAGGCATTAAACTTTTTATAGTCCATACATACCCTTCATCTAGTGACTGGCCTCATAGGAATTACTTCACTTTTTGCATTGGGCGCCACTGTGATGCCTCATTTGTTTTGGACCACACTGAACTAGACTCACCTATTCACTAACGATATTTGGGTAGATTACTCTAGTAACAAATCAGTAGATGATTTCCTTGCGGACCACCTCTTGCATAGGAGGGTTCAAACACCTTTGGTGATCAATGTTGTGCTTGTAGTCTTTACTAACTAGATTTTTAAGTGCATATCCCAGGAGTAATACCAATGATATCTGCAATAGTCTACCCAATAGCCCTTTTAAACTGCTTGAGTACTATCACAAGGGCATCTGCTTGCCCCTCATTCAAGTCTGTGGCTATGATGATTGGTAATATCTTGTTCTCTCCTAAGAATGCATACTTCAAATGCAATGAAAGTTCTTTCAATTCCAACACCGGTGGCATCTCTATAAAAGGTTTTCTAGGCGAGATCTCTCAGTTCTTCAAGTCTAGGTCCAACTTGGTCTAATGTCTAGGGCCGAATGACAACCCACGAGCATTTATTGTCTCCTTAAAATATGGGATACCATTACAATCAAAGTTCATAAAGACTGCCTCCAAATTGTCAACACCTAGTCGTAGCTCAATGGGTAGTTCTGACTCATCATCATCATCAATTGCTTTAATCACTGAAACTACCCTCAGATTCCAGTTATTTCTTTCTTGTTGACAAATATGAAATACGATCTCTTCTTCCCAACTTAAAATATGAGTGGCCTTTCTCTATATCAACTAGAGTGCGACTTTTAGCTAAGAAGGGCCTCTTAAAAATAATAGGAACTGCAAAATCAACCTTACAGTTAAGTATAACAAAATCTGCATAAAATATACATTTTTGTACCTTTACTAACACATTATAGAGCACTCTCATGGATTTTTTGATTGTTCTGTCTGCCATTATTAACTGTATTTTTGCAGGAGTAAGAGTTCCTAAGCTGAGTTTCTTGAAGATGGAAAGCGGCATCAAGTTGATGCTAGCACCCAAATCATAAAGTGCTTTAGCAAATTCTACCTCCCCAATAGTGCATGGTATAGTGAAAGCACCTGGATCTTCATGTAGATCAATGAATTGGTAGTGATGGCACCATAATGTTGAAGATCATGTGAGAGAGCTTGACTCACTATTCGCTTTTTTATGACCAAATCATTCATCTACCTTTAATAACCCAACATCTTCTCTAAGGCTTCAATCAAAGGGATGTTCACCGATAGTTTCTTGAGTATTGATAGGACATGATCGAGTTTGCTCTCCTTTTCCCTCTTCTTGATTCTTTGAGGAAAAGGGGGAGGAGGTCTTAGGAAGGTCTTAGGAAGGTCTTATACTTCCTCAGTATCTCACCTTCTTCAACTGCCCCATTTTTCACATCATTATTTCTCTTGGCCACACCCCTCCTAATGCATTCTTTCTTATGCACATTTTCTATTTTGGTCAGCATGGAAGAGTCAATGCTTCTTTTACCTCCCCTAGTTGCAAGTGCCATGTAATGTCCATTCTTTAGGTTTTGGATCGTATTGCTTGCAAAGTACCCTTTTGGAATTGAATTGGTTGGAGGGACACTCGGCCAAATTGTTGTTCTAATATAGATTGCCACTGAGTGAGACTTAATCTCTTGGTTGATATGTGAGATATCTGATTTCATTCCCTTCGAATTTTTATCTTGGTGATCGGACCTCTTTAACAACTTGTCAAATATCTCCTAAATCCTTGAATTGCTAGAACCGTCTTCACGATTATGATAAGGCACATAAGGACCACTTCTATACCCAGCTTTGCTGTCTTGTTTGGCTTCTGGCACCCTATCTCTTTCAAAATAACCACCACGGTTATCTCTATATACACCTTCTCGGTTGTAGTTCTGACAATGAATTTTAGAACCTTGACAACAATAGTCCGGATCGGACCCTTAGGCATTGTTCTGAAAACCCACTGTTTGATTTCTAACAAAGTAAACATCTTCATCATAATATAACTCACCACACATAGGCATTCTTGGGGATTGGCAGACTACTGCGTGAACACTTTCTTATGTTTGTTTCACCACCAACTCTATGCTAGTCTGAAGTTCAGCAAGTTGTTGCATGATATCATTATTGATTTGTGCTTGATCTAAACTAATGTTCACTGTGCAACAACTTCTTGTAGTAGCTATCTCCCTTTGGCCCCATGCTCTATTTGTATACACTACTTGCTCCATCCTTTCTGCTATCCTTATGAATGGTTGGTTTAAGAACATACCTCCCATAATTGTATCTGTGCATGCTTGACTATTCTCATTAACAACAACAACAACAACAACAACAACATACCCAGTGCCTCAAAAGGCTCTCTCTCATTGCGGGGTGAGGGTGGGTAGAATGTACGCAGCCTAACCCCTATGTTTAAAAACACAAAGCAGTTGTTTCCAGATGACCCATGAGGAGCATCGAAAATTGCATTGACTAACTGCTACTTCACAAATGAAAAAAGCGCAGATAGTTTAAAGAGCCATTTTGCTTTATTCCATCATACTCCAAGGCTAAAAAATAATCAATCTTTTGCTCCATCTGAGATTGATGGAAAATTTTCACTAAGGTGTCATCCACAATCTTATGGTCCAGAACCATTCTCAAACACTTGGTGAACCTCTCCCATATTATACTAATAGAATCACCCGGCAATTGCTCAAAGTTATTAATTTAGGATCCTTTAGTTTGATCTTTTTCGACCTTGAAAAATATCACTCTAAGAAGGCTCTTTGCAATTCTACCCAACTGGTGATTGAACTCTGTGGGAGTTCTGATAATCATATTACTGCATTTCCTGTGATAAACGGAATACTCGTAATCCAACAACATCCATAGAGATATTATGTATAGCCATCATACTTTTACACACAAATACAACATGATGAAGATGACGGTGAGGATCCTCAGTAGGTAATCCTACAAACAAACCATGGTTTTTGGAGCATTTGGAGAAATCCACTCGACATTGTCAGCTTAGTGTCTATCGATAGTAGAGCACTATAGCACCTGTGACATCCATGGACAAAGGGTTCAACCAACATTGATTCCAACTATATACATTCTCGTTGAAATCCCTATGGTGTGGTCTATTTTCCCTTAGTGGTGGATTCTTCTCTCCACCCACATCATCATCACGTCAATCCATGACTTCATCAATTGCAATATCCATGTTTGCTTAAACCATTCACCTTGCAACACGATGGATCTCAAGATTGATTGGAGCTAAGGGTCCGCCTTGGCTCATTGTGTTGGGCATACACTTAGTATACCCTGCAAAAGAAACTACACAATAGAAACAAAAACAAGAGTAAAATACAAGAGACTTAAGTAATAAACACTTGAATTAACTACTAGTGAAATAAAGTCAAAACCTTGCCATATTCCCCGACAACGGCTCCATTAATTTTGATCACGCTCAAATAGTACCTCTCACTTTGAGGATAAAACGATCATTGTCAAACATAAAATCTAACCATAGGTTAGGGTCAAATCACAAGGGAATATGGGATTTTGCCATATTGATTCACCATAATTATTTCAAACATCAATTAACTCTATTCTAGATTAAAAGGGGGGATTTGAAATGATTTGTAAGAAGATAATACTATACTAATGAAGCGAAGAGACAATCAAATTGGAGAGCAATTTGGGAAATTATGTTCCCCATGATTCACTAACATAATCATATGGGATAATATAACCTAAATTAGGATATTGCATGCAGGACAATAACTAAGGTTCTTCCAACCCTTGGGAAAAGGTAAAGGTCGAATTTCACTATAGAGCTTGTTCAACAACCATAGTGTGCCAACTAACTGTTACCTATTGTCCAAGTCAACCGATCCTTGGCCGGGTTTGGTTGATTAGATGAGAACATATCAATCGAATTTTGTCACTCATTTTCTTTTCCTATTTAGCATAACCTTGATCGGGATCATGACACTAGGGTTGGGTTTAATGTTGGCCATCATTAAACAACAAGTAAAATGAAGGATAATCGATATACATGCAAATACCCAGCTTAAGAAATGCAAATAATCTTGGTTATTAAGATAGTTACTCATGGTTCCCATAGTATCTAAGCTGTGGGGGTTTTGCTACCTATGACTTGGGTAGGAAAACAAACAATGGATGAAGCGCACTTAGTTGAGAAATTACCCACGAAGAATGAAGAACAAGGAAACCATTCTTAGAATCACAAGCTTGAATAATGAATTTGATTTACAAGTGATCCCAAATATCCAAAGTAAGTCTCCAAATTGAAACCCTAGTCTAAAACCCTACAATATTCTAAGAACTTCTCTCTCTAAGAATTTGTGTAATTATCTTCTCTCCTTCTAAAAACCCTAACATATACTATTTACAAAAAGGTCCTTAAAACAATTAGAAAATTAAGGTCGACAGTTGTTATGACTCATAGCTATGGCACGCTAGCTAACCTACGAGTCATAATCGGGCTTTATTTTCAGCATTTGGTATTTTGGACTTCACTGTTATGACCCACCACTATGAGTTTTAGACTGGTATATAACTCGTAGTGCCTTATCATAATCCACCTTGCATTTATTAGTCCAATTTTAGTGAATGCTATTAATCACTATGAGGCACCCTTCTATGAGCCATACTAAGGGCTACAACCCTTACCTTGAGCTCGTATGGCTGAACTTCAATTTCTCAAATTTTGATTTTGGAAAGTATTAACCATTACAATCATCCACTAATACTCATAGCTTGGGCTACGACTCATAGTGGGTATCGTAGATCCTCAATTTCAATAAAATTTGCTACCTTTCCCCAAAATCAGGCCAGGTTGTGTTTTCTGCAAAAAAAAATAAACATAAAACACATAAAAAGCATAAAAAGTTACATTGAGAACATACAAAATTCTTTGTTTTAGGCATCAAATGTGCAGTATTTGACATCACATTAGCCACTGATCGAAGTGGCCATAACGGCGGTGGCAGTAGCATGATGAAATGTGAAACAAATATTGTAAGAGGTTTTTCCCAATCTTTGCTAACAGTTTCTCTGGGTCCCATATTTGGAAAGGAACGATCAGTCTAAGGAGGAGTTAGATCCCTATATCTGGTGGCAACTAAAAGGAGTAAATTCTAGCTTCTAGTATGATAATTGGACTAGATTTAGGGCTCTATACTACACAAAAAAGGAGGATGCTCAAGAAGATGATGAAAAGTGCAAAACTTTATCATTGCAGGGTCTTTGAAGGAGGCAGATCTGCTTGAATGCTTGTCAGCAGATAAGTGTGACTGCATTATTATAGACATAAAACTTGAAATAGGTGGGTTAAATGACAAAAATTGGTGGACTTTTAATTCTAATGGTGCTTTTTCAGTTCAATCTACATATCATCTACTTAGAAAGAAAAAGGAGAAAGTTTCTTGGCATGGTTTGGTTTAGAATAGCAAATTGCCTCATTAGCTTGCTTTCCTTTTGTGGAGGGTGTTGAAGAGAAGAATCTCCACTGATGATAGTCTTAGAAGAATAGGTATTCCTATTGAATCTAGGTATTCATGCTGTGATAATAGAGGGGAGGAAACATGGGATCACCTTTTTCTAACAGCCCCCATAGTTATTAACCTATAAAGGCAGTTTATTTCATGTGCAAGACTTTAGTTAGATGGGCCAAGCTTAATAGGTGCCTCTACATAATGGTGGACTTATGTTGAAGGGCTAAGAGGGAAGAAAATACTAAGAGCAATTCCAAAAATGATTGTGGGAATTCTGGAAGTACAGGAACAACATAAGGCATGGAAAAATATGTTTGTTATGGAAAGATGGTACAGGGGTGCAGCAAAAAATCCAACTACTAATCAACGTCACTTATCCATAACTGAAGATAGGTACTATGTGATGGACAAGTTAATTTAACTACTTACAAAGATAGAGACCCATTTTCGAATGTAAGACAGTCAATTGGAAAGATCTACATAGGGGTTGGATCAAAGTGAATATTGATGTTACTTGTAAAGGGAATCCAAGGCTCAGTACTTACGAATTTTATCTAAGTAATGAGTCTGGAAACATGATTTACAAAAAGGCTGGGCAATTAGGGGTAGCTATTAGTAGTGTAAAAGCTTCATCTATTCTGAGAGCACTTAGGCATTGCAAAGCACAAGGTTGGGATTGGGTGATACTGGAAATTGATTCTTTAAGTTTACAGAAAATCATTACTAAAGAGCGGGGGATACCATGGGAAATAGTGCAATTAGTGAATGAAATTCAGAGCATAATAGAGCACATAAACATACAAATTATCCACATATTCAGAGAAGCTAATTCACTAGAAGATTACATTGAAAATATTATTACGCCAGGAGAGACACTACAGTTTATTATATTTCAACAATTGCCTACAATGTAAGGAAGATCTTAAATGTAGACAAACAACAAATTCCAAGCCTATGAATTCAACAAAAATACAACTTATATAAAAAATTTGGCTTCCTATTCTTGATCAGGGGGAAAAATTAAGTGCAAAATGGGTATAAACTCGATTATATAGGACCCGTGGCAAAATTTAATCTTTGCCAACATTTCAATTTCCAGTGTGCATTCGCGTTGGATCTGTGATATGGACCCATTGCGGAGCAGTATTATGACTTCCTTATTTTTCCTGTTTTGGCCTATGGCATTAGTGTCTTGGACCTTTGCCCTCTTATGCGTAAAAATACCTATACTTAGCCATTTTTCAATAATATATCACTTAAGACACTCTCAAAATCCTCTCTCACACTTAGCCAAATATTTCATCCAAATTCAAGTGTCCCAAACTTAGTTTTGGATCTCAACAACTTCTTTCAAGCTTCAAGTTCTTATTCGAATCTTCATCAAGGAAATCCCCAAATTTGAGGTATGTGGGTTTCAGCCATTTGGTCCTTTCACCCATGGTGTCTAACCATCTTTTTTTATTAAAATAGCATGTTTTCAAGTTATATTACTTATGGGTATTATTTATTATCAATTGTGATTATAAATTATGTTAGGGTTTTATGATATATTGATTGAAATCACATGTCTATATATTTCAAGCTTATACTATGAGATGGTTTGTCTATTGTGACTATGCATATTTTGGGCTATGAAACTATATTCTATTATGAGATTTGAGTAAGAGATTTCAAGCTATCTTGCATTATGGTTTTACCATGTATTGGTGGGTTGATTTAAATTACGTTTTCTCACATGATTGCACTCTTGAATTGCAAGACTTTGAACTAGCATTACACACCCATCAAGTGTTTAATAAAATGTCTAGTTAAGGGTTCTTGAGTTATTGATCATATATTGCCATGGCCTATGAGTCAAGTGACTTTATGATGATGAAAGGATTGTATGTATTAATTTAATTCATGAAAAGCATCTATTATGTTACAAGTTGATCACACCTTGTTGAGGGGATGATATGCCTCAACCACTTTGATGGGGGGTGCTATGCCCATCTACCATGTTGAGGGATATATCCTTGACCACATCGATGAGGGGTGGAATGCTCATCTACCATGTTGAGGGGAATATACATTGGCCACTTTGATAGGGAGTGATATGCCCCTCTACCATGTTGAGGGGTATATACCTTGGCCACTTTGATGAAGGTTGACATGCCCATCTACCAATAGAGGGGTATATACCTCAATAACCTTTGAAGGGGGTGACATACCTTAGATTCCAAGTAACTAGTTTGCTTAGTCTATGATAATGGTCTCTTCCTATACATGTAATATGTTCTATATAAGAATGTTTTACGTCAAACATTGATCATGCATGTTACATTGTTATTATACTATCCACTGCCTATGTTTATGCATTTTGACTATGTTGTCTTTCTCTTGTTGCATTGTATCCTAATACTTAGTACATTAAAGTGTACTAACATAGACTCTATACCAATATGATGTTACCATGTAGGAAATGAAGTTCGTCACGATCATCCTCCACGTGGCTAGTTGTGACATCTTGAAGATAAGCTCTGGTGAGTCCTCAAGTTCGGAGACACTAGCTATGCTACTCTTGCTTATGTCATTTTTTTATGTTGAACTCTTGATACTATGAAGGTGAGCACGAAAAGTGTCTTACCCCCTGCTCAAGTCTATGTTTAAAGGTGTTGTTAGATAAGTGAAATAATTATGTTATGTTCTTGACTCTTAGTTATCTAAAGTTTAAAACTTCGTTTAGTCCCTTTATCCCTATTTTTACTATCTTGTTGTTATTTAATTGCTTCATCAACTACGGATGTGTAAATTATATCCTAACAGGCTTGTTTGGGGACCCTTCTGATTTTTATTTGTCGTTTCACGTCTAAGCCCTAGGCTTGGGTCATGACTAACTTAGTATAGAGCACTGGGTTGTTAATGATCCTCGGCATCCAACACGCCGTGTCGATTAGAGTCTTGATTTATAGTTGTGAAGTGCACCACTACTACGAGTAAGAGGCTATGAGGTGTTTTAGGAAATATTTCCCTTCTTCTTGATCTATGTCATGCTATAGAAGTTAAGGTAAGGTTTTCCCTAAAAAATGGTCTTTGTTATACTAGATCATGCCTATTCCAAGCAGAAAAAGACCTCGATCACCCAAAGACTAACTAGCTCATGAAGATTTTTGAGATGTTATTACCATGTTAGCTCAAGCCATGACTAATCTAATCAACCAAGGGGACCAAGACCCTAATACAACTACTCTGGCCTCAAGTGGGAGGTATTTTACTAAGATGAGCCCACCATAGTTCCATGGGTCTAACTTTGATGAGGATCCTCAAGAATTTATTGATGAGATGTATAAAGTGTTATCTATTATATGGGTTAACTTGGAGGAGAAAGCAGAGTTGGCAGCCTGCCAACTCAAAGAGGTGGCCCAAATATGGTGTACTCACTAGAAAGTGGAGAATGGGAACAATAATGTTATCCTTTGGGAGGAGTTTAAGGAAGCATTTCCTAACTGATTCTTCCCTCTTGAGCTAAGGGAGGGCAAAATGATAGAATTCATGAATCTAAAGCATGGCTCAATAAGTGTGAGAGAGCATGCCCTCAAGTTCAACTAACTCTCCAAATATGATCCACAATTGGTGGCCGAGCCAAGTTCTAAGATGACCAGGTTTATGATGGGTGTATCTGACTTGGTGAATAAGGAGTATTAATCCATGTGTGATATAAAAAATTCAACTTCATATTCTTGTTAAAGGGTAAAATTTAGAGGGAGATGGGTCTAACCCAAATTTTAGAGCAACCGTCAAAAAATCTGAAAATTACAAAAATGTGATTTAGGAGGGTCAATTTAAAGGGACATACTTCTTAGCAAACAGATAAATAGGTGTCCCAAGACCTACCAAATTAAGGATCTTTGAATTAACTTTCCAACACACTTAGTTTCACCTCATTCCAAGTTCGGATGAAGAATTTATGCCCATTTTTGTAGAACTCTTATGTGTAGAAATGCAAATTCTAGTGAGTAATCCGCGTTGCTTCTGCACATAGAGCAGTGTTATTTTGGTCACTTTTTTTTTAACTTCAGTCCAAGTCTTACAAGTCTTGGGCCTAAGGGTTCCCATACTTGAAAATACCTATTAGTCTTCTTTCACCCTTATATCATCCTAAACATTTTCCAATACTTACTCAAACACTTAGACTAGTATTTATCTCAAGATTCAAGTATCAAAACCCTCATAAGTATCTAAGGATTTCCTTTAAGCTTCAAGTCTCTATTAAAGCCTTCTTCTAGAAATTCTTCAAAGCTAAGGTATGTGGGTTTCAACTATTGGGTCCATTCACCCATGGTGACCAATCCTGTTTTCTACTTGAATTATATGATTTAAAGTTGATTTTACATGTGGGTTTTGTATATTAAAAAAGTTACTGCACAGTGATTTGAGTTCATGAAACTATGGTTTTTTTAGCATGTTTTGAGCTCTAGAACTTGGATCTAATGTTGGATTTGATGAAGGGTCTTGATGTATTTTGCTTGAGAGTGTTACAAAGTATAGATTAATGGTTTTACATGAGATTTACTTGCATGTTTTCACTCTTGAATTGCATGGTTTTACACTAGCACTACATGCCCACCAAGTGTTTGATAAAATATCCGGTTATGATTCCTTGAGGAATTAGACGTCCAATGCATGTCTTTTGAGTTAAAAGACTTCATGATGATTTTAAGATGTGTCCAATTCATGGAAATGTTGATGATGTTGTAAAGCCGTGTTTGAGCCCTTTCTTAAAGATTTCACCTCTTGTGAGCCCCTTAATGTTGATGTTAATGCAAGGGTAAGGTTGGTGATGATCTATTCTTATGATTGAAGTTTGGCTAACTATTTGAGGTCAATGATGTTATGAGCTACTCATTCCATGTGCTTTATGGTGTTATAAGTTATTAAAGCTATGATTGTCGTATATATTCCATGGGATTGATTTAGCACCGAGTGGACTAGAGGCAAGTCCCAAAGTCCTAGAACTATGTGCCACCATAGGATGATATTATACCTTTGCTATACTAGTGGATCCATCTATTGAACTATCTCTTAAAATCCTTTCTAAAATTGGGCCATGTTCCCGTAAGGTGGGTCGCTTCACACGAAATTGGGTCATGTTCCCTTAAGTTTATGCGAGGTCTTAAATCCTTTTTGAAATTCAATTAGGTTCACATAAGGGAAGGTTACTTCATATGAATGGGTCATGTTCCTATAAGTTTGAAGTATGGTTTACCTTGGCAAGTAGACCACCTCTTTACCAGTGAGGAGTAATCATCGGAACGTAGCTTACTTGGTCTTATTCTTAAGGTTTCTTCCCAAGACAATGTATTATGATTTATATGAGTGGAATGAATTGCAAGCATGTTTTTCTTATGCATTGATCATATATGTCATGTTGTTATATTATACATATTGCCTATTATTATGCATTTTAATTATGATGCCTATCTCTTGTTGCATTATATCCTACATACTTAATACATTCAAAAGTACTAACACATACTCTTGCCTATATGATATCACCATGTAGGGATCGAACCCAAAGTTGATCATCCTTCTCCTTGACATAGCAAGTACAATTGCCTCTAAATTTAGTTGTTGAGTCCTCCATTCTAGGGATGTTGGTCTATATTTCTTATGATATGTATTACTACTTTCTTCTTTATTGCTACTTTAACAATGAGGTGAGCCCGATTTCTTTGTCCTGGCCCCCATTAAGTATCTATGTTTAGAGGTATTGTTGGACAAATTATATATTATGCTTGAGCTTTGACTCATATATGATATTTAAGTATTACTGTCTCTTTTCTCTTTCCCTTAGTCCTAATTTTCCTTGTTTATATTTCTTAAGTTGTTTGTCTTGCCTCCGCAGCCAAGGATGCGTGTATGATATGCTAAGAGGCTTGTTTGGGGCTCCTTCGGGTTCCCGATTCACTAGCCAGGTGTAGGCCCTAAGATTTAGTCATGACAAAGATGGTATCAGAGCACTAGGTTATCAGATCCTTAGAGTCCAACACATCGCATCAATTATACTCTTATTCATTATGGTGTTGTGCCTCACAACTATTAGTAGGAGGCTATAAGATGGTTTAGAAAATATTTTCCTTCCTCACGGTTTATATAGCACTTTAGAAGTGGGATAAGGCTTTCCCCTATAATGAATGTTCTTTGCTCTTTTAGTTGATCATGCCGCTTCAAATGGCAAGACAAAGAAAGTTGAACGTTTTGATGTTGATGGATCCGAGTTTTATTTATTTATTTTATTATTTCTTTTGGTTGCTAGTGGGATTCTTGTGTGTCCCGAGTTGTGATATGAACATTTGGCATTTACCTGTTTGTTGGGTATATTGTTGCTAGAAAGTTTATAGGTATTGATTCGGGTTTGTATTGCATTATGTGTTACTTTGTGGCTTGTTGGAGTTGGCATGGTGGATTTTAATGTCATACTTAGATGGAATGGTTGCTTGCATATTGTGTCTTCATGGATAGTAGGACCCGTAGAATTAGATGTTGATTCCCTAATGAGCCTATTCGTGAGTGGGAGATTGTCAAATTATAACAAGGGAGGTAGGTCCATTTCATGTCTGAAGGTGTAATTGGTCTCTAAGGGGTTGAATTTATCACCTTATGAGAATTGGAAGTTTTGAACCTATGTTGTTTTGTTTATAGAATTATTGGTGGTGGTAGATAAGACCTTAAATGTCCCTTTCCGATCAAATGGATTTGGGGTAGTGTTTTTTGGTTCGACTAGTACACCAATTATGCTTACAAGTTTCATGAATAAGATCTTTTATCCCCTACTCTAATAATCTTATGGTAGTTTTGGTGATGATATGATGGTTTGTGTTCCCTAATGAAGTAGTGCATGTGAGTTGTTTGAGGGTAATACTACAAAGTTTAAGGAAGAAGGTTGGATTCTAAATTAGAGAAATGGGGATTTTGGTTGGAAGAGGTTGCCTTCCTAGGTCGTGTGATATTGGGTGATGGTATTAAGGTGAACGCTAGTAAGATGAAGGTGATTAGAGATTATCCTAGACCTTGACTTCCTTGGTTATTAGGAGCTTCTTGGGTTTAGCAGGGTATTATAGGAGCTTGTGATGTAGGTTCTCCCCTATTGCTCCTCTTATGACTTAGTTGACCCTAAGTAAGGCCAATGTTGTGACCAAAGTTTTAGGTAAGGTGATTTGATAGGTCCAGGGGTTGCTATCTCTTGTGTTATTCCTTTGTCTTAATTGGATTCATGTGTATGTCTTGGATGGTTGCGTGAGTCTATAATGGCTAGAAGAGATCTATATGGGTTGCCCTGTGTTATCTTTGCATAGATTCTTATCTTGTGATCTTGATTAGATTTAGTTTAAGGTGTTGGAGGTCTTGGGGTAGTTTGGGCTACTTGCATAGCATACTTCCAATGAGTATAGAACCCATAAGTTTGTAATATGATATTTGAGGATGGTCGATCTATTCGGTAAACTATAATGGGTTAGTCACTTCTCTAAGATTGATATTTGGTATGGGTTTTGTCCTCAAGTAAGGATGAGGGTTGGTGATATCTCTAAGTATCTTTTCAGACTAGGGGTGAGCATTATTAGTATTGATGGAGTTGTTTGGTTGACCTATGCACCGATGGAGTTTGTGAGTTTCTTGAATAGGGTCTTAAAACCCTACCTTGATATATTTATGTTGGTCTCTAGTGATGAGGTATTGATTTGTTTAGAGCTTGTGAATCATTTAGGGGTAGTGTTGCAAGTCTTGGAGGATGAGAGGTTGTTTACTAAATATGATAGGTGTGCATTGTGGATAGCAAGAAGGTGGTTAGAATTCCTTAAGGATTATAAATGAGTGTGCATTATTGTTTCCCCTGGTAAGGCTAATGTTGTGGTCGGTGCTCTAGGTACCTTAGCATGTATTGATGATGCTGGCAAAGAAAAGACTAATGGGGTCCATTGGTTGGTTAGGTTAGAAGTTACGTTGAGAGAAGTTGAGCATGATGGTGTGGCATTCTTGATTGTTCCAAATCTTGTTGGATTAAGAGGTCTAGATTAGGCAAGGCCTTTTTTCTGCCTTATTAGGGTTGGAAGTTTTGGGTAAGAAGATGATAGAGTAGAGGTTGTGTACCAAGGGGGAGATGGTGGTTATGGTACCAAGTGGGTTAGGTGTATTTAAGGTTGATAATTGAGTTGAGGATTGTGAGTCCTTATAGAGTGTAGAGGGAGGTTGTTAAGGTTGCATAAGTTTTGGAATTTCCTATTAAGGGTATGATTTATTTGATTTGTCATACTTCTAGGTTAAGGGGATATGTTTGTGACTCTAGTGCTAAGAACTCTTTGAAGTTGTGGGTGATATGGAGGATAAGTTGTCTTAGAAGGAGGTACCGGTGTATTTGTTAGAAAGATGAGTGGAGAAGTTCATTGATGAGGATGTAGTGTTCATTAAGGCCCTTTGGAAGAGTCGTCCATTCATATGTGTTTCTTGGGGAGCCGGTGCAGGCATAAAGAAATAATATCCATATTACTTTCATTCTATTCAAGCTTATGATGACATATCAAGTCCTTTTCATTATTTCAAGCCCTAGGTTTCAGCCCCAATGTCATTTTCATGCATCCATGTTTATGTAAACAAGTTCATGACAATTTTTGACACTTATGTTGATATTTTTAAAATAGTGTTGTAAATGTATTGTTGCATCCTTGTTGGAGCTGATTTGGTCCCGATTACTTTTCTCATAAACATTTCTTTGACATTCAGGGATGAATGTTTCCAAGAGGGAGATATTGAAATGACCCCAAAAAGTACCCGAAAATATGCCTCAGAAATGCCCGAAATTATAATTTTCATACAACTCAAAATTTGTGTTTGATATCATGAAATCCAACTTCATATTCTTGTTTGGGGGAAAAATTGAGTGGGCAAAGGATCTAACTCAAATTTTAGAAAAACTGTACCAAAATCCAAAAATTGCAAAAATGCAATTTAGGAGGGTCAACTTTGAAGGGGCATATCTCTTAGCATACAAAGAATTGATGGTCGACGACCTACAAAATTAATGCACTTTGAATTGTCTTTCCACTGCAGTTTATATCACCTCATTCTAAGTTCAGATGAAGATTTGAAGCCCATTTTAGTTGAACTTGTATGTGCAAAAATGCAAATTCCAATGAGTAATCTGTGTCGCTTCCGCGATGCAGAGCAGTGTTATTTTGGTTCCTTTTTTTGACTTCAGTCCAAGACTTTCAAGTCTTGGGCCTAAGTATTCCCATACTTAAAACTACCTATACTTAGCCTTATTTCACCCTCATGTCATCCTAAACATTCCTCAATACTCACTCAAACACTTAGACTAGTATTTCTCTCCCGATTCAAGTCTACAAACCCTCACCAGATCTAAGGATTTTCTTCAAGCTTCAAGTCTCCATTAGAGCCTTCTTCAAGAAAATCTCCAAAGCTAAGGTATATGGGTTTCAACCATTAGGTCCTTTCACCAAGGTGCCCAATTCTTTTTTCTACTTAAATTGCATGATTTAAAGTTAATTTTATATATGGGTTTTGTATATTAAGAAATTTACTGCATAGTGATTAGAGTTCATGAAAGTATGGTTGGTCAGCATATTTTGATCTCTAAATCTTGGATCTAATATTGAATTTGATGTAGGGTCTTGATGTATGTTGCTTGAGGGTGTTAAAAAGTGTTGATTAATAGTTCTACATGGGATTTACTTGCATGTTTTCACTCTTGAATTGGATGGTTTTACACTAGCACTACACGCCTACCAAGTGTTTGATAAATGTCTAGTTGTGATTCATTGAGGATTTGGAGGTCCAATGCATGTATTGTGAGTTGAGTATCTTCATGACGATTTTTAGACATGTCTAATTCATGGAAATGTTGATGATATTGTAAAGCCGAGTTTGAGCCCTTTCTTAATGATTTCACCTCTTGTGAGCCCCTTAATGTTGATGTTGATGCAAAGGTTAGGCTGGTGATGATCTATTCTTATGATTGAAGTTGGGCTCACCACTTGAGGTCAATGATGTTATGAACTACTCGTGCCATGTCCTCTATGTTGTTGCAAGTTATTAAAGCTATGATTATCACATATATTCTGTAGGATTAGATTTAGCACCGAGTGGACTAGAGGCGAGTCCCAAGTCCCAAAACTATGTGCCACCGTTGGATGATGTTATGCTCTTGCTATACTAGTGGATCTATCTAGTGAACTATCTCCTAAAATCCTCTCTAAAATTGGATCATATTCCCGTAAGACGGGTCGCTTCGCATGAAATTAGGTCATGTTCCTGTAAGTTGAGGTGGGGTCTTAAATCTTTTCCAAAATTGGGTCAGGTTATCATAATAAATGTTACTTCACTCGAAATGGGCCATGTTTTCGTAAGTTTGAATTATTGTTTACCTTGACAAGTAGACTACCTCTTTATCGGTGCAGGGTAATCATTGGGATTCCAAGTCGTAGCTTGCTTTGTCTTATTCTATGTCTATTAAGGTATCTTCCCATATCTATGTATTATTATCTATATGAGTTGAATAAATTGTAAGCATGTTTTACTTATGTGTTGATCATACATGCCATGTTGGTACATTATGCCTATTGCCTATTATTATGCATTTTTATTATGATGTCTATATCTTGTTGCAATGCATCTTACATACTTAGTATATTAAAACATACTAACGCATACTCTTGCCTATATATATTACCATGTAAGGATCAAAGCCCAAGTTGATCATCCTTCTCCTCCACATGGCTAGTTCGATTATCTCTCAAGCTAGTTAGTGAATCCTCCATTTTGGGAATGTTGGTCTCTGTTTCTTATGCTATGTATTGTTACTTTCTTCTTTATTGATACTTTAACAATAAGGGTAAGCCTAGTTGCTTTGTCTTGGCCCCCACTAAGTAACTATGGTTAGAGGTGTTATTGGACAAGTTGTATATTATGATTGAGCGTTGACTCATATATGATATTTAAGTATTACTCTCTGTCTTTTCTTTCCCTTAGTCCCAATTTCCCTTGCTTAAGTTGTTTGTCTTGCTTTCATGATCAAGGATATGTATATGATATGCTAAGAGACATATTTGGGTTCCTTCGGGTTCCCCATTCACCGGTCACATCTATGCCCTAGGCTTGGGTCGTGACAGAGTATCGTGCCACTATGTTAATAGGTGATATAGACTTGTCCCACCTCATGACTTATGTCAAACAATTAGTGGTGGAGAAGTTAAGAAAGAGGATAATGCGTGAGGCCAAGAACGCCCATTTTGAAGGTACATTCCAAAGTCTCAAGGGTAGCCGATTGCATCAATGTCAAGGGTCTTCCAATACTCCTATTAGAGGGTTTGCTAATTAGAACCCAAGGGTCAAAGGTGGTTGTGGTTGGTGCCTAATCCTGTGTGCCGAAGATGTGGTAAAGGTCACAATGGCCCATGTTTGGAGGATACTAATGCTTGTTTTGGGTGTGGTGAAGTGGGTCATAAGGTGATGGATTTTTCTCATAATCAATGCAAGGGTAGAGATAGTCGTCCAAAAGGCTAAGGTGCAAATGTGGGTCCTAGGGGAAGAGGAATGCAACAAGGTGGTGTCCCAAGGCACAATCGGTTCTATGCTCTTCAAAGGAGACAAGGGGTAGATAAGTTTCCCTATGCCATCACTGGTATGTTAAAAGACTTTGATTTTGATGTGTATACATTGATAAACCCGAGTGCCACTCTTTCTTTTGTTACTCCTTTTGTTGCTAAAACATTTCATGTTAAACTCGAATTGTTGTATGAGCCATATGAGGTGTCTACTCCAGTTGGTGCATCCATTATTGCTAGTAGGGTCTATAGAAATTTTCTCACTTTAATTTTGCATAAAATGTTACATTGTGATTTTGTTGAGTTAGATTGGGTGGATTTTGATATCTTTATAGGGATGGATTAGTTGCATACATATTATGCCTCTTTGATTGCAGAACCCGTAGGGTCAAATTCCAATTCCCTAATGAACCCGTCCTTGATTGGGAGATTCATGATGTGGTGGTCAAGGGTATATTCATTTCTTGCATTAAATTCAAAAGTTGATTTCTAAGGGGTGTCTCTATCATCTTGTGAGGGTTAGGGATGTGAGTCCAAAGTCCTTCCTATAGAGTCAGTTCTGGTGGTCAATGAGTTCCTTGATATCATTCCGAGTGAGCTTCCCAGTGTTCCTACCAAAAGGAAAATAGATTTTGGCATAGACCTCCTCCTCGATACTTACCCTATTTTTATTCGACCTTACTGTATTACCCCACAGAGTTGAAGGAGCAATTGAGGGATTTGTTGGAGAAGGATTTATAAGGCCTAGTCAAGCACCTTGGGATGCATCAGTGTTGTTTGTAAAGAAGAAGGATGGTACTCTTAGAAGTGCTTTCATTACTGGCAACTTAATAGGGTCATCATAAAGAATAAGTACCCTCTACCAAGGATTGATGATCTTTTTGACCAACTTCAAGGGGCTAGTCACTTCTCTAAGATTGATCTTTGGTCCGAGTATCACCAAGTGAAAGTGAGGGAGTCTGACAGCCTAAGACGACCTTGCAAACTAGGTTTGGGCACTATGAGTTTATGGTTGTGTCCTTTGGGATGACTAATGCACCGTCTATCTTCATGGCTCTTGTGAATAGGGGCTTGAAACCCTACCTTGATTTGTTTATAGTGGTATTTATTGATGATATCTTGATCTATTCCCATAGTAAGGTGGAGCATGTGGATCATTTGAAGGTGGTACTGCAAATCTTGAGTTTTGGTTGAGTATGTGGATCATATGAGTTTTAGTTGAAAGAGGTTGCCTTTCTAGGTCATGTGGTGTTGAGTGGTGATATTAAGGTGGATCCTAGAAAGACAGAGGTTATTAGAAATTTGCCTAGAGCTTTGACTCCATCGAATATTAAAAGTTTCTTAGGTTTGGCAGGTTATTACCAGTGTTTTGTTAGTAATTTCTATTCTATTGCTTCTCCCATGACTAAGTTGACCCAAAAGAAGGCAAAATTTGTGTGGACCGATGAGTGTGAAAAGAGTTTCAAAACATTAAAAGATAAACTTATCTCCGCTCCTATCTTGTCTTTATCGAAAGGGTTGGAAGAGTTTGTCATATATTGTGATGCCTCAAGAATTGGTTCAGGTTGTATTTTGATTCAAAATGGTAAAGTGATAGATTATGCCTCTAGACAACTTAAGGTGCAAGAAAAGAATTATCCTACCCATGATTTTGAATTTTCTGCCATGGTATTTTCTTTGAAGATTTGACGTCACTACTTGTGTGGAGTCTATGTTGATGTGTTTACCGATCATAAGAGTCTCTAATATGTGTTCACCCAAAAAGATCTCAACTTAAGTCAAGAAGGTGGTTAGATCTTCTCAAAGTTTATTATATGAGTGTGCATTATCACCCTGGTAAGGTTAATGTTTTGGTTGATGCTTTAAGTAGGGTGTTTATACACAGCCTAGCTCATGTTGCTAATGGTGGCAAGAAGGTGGCTAGAGAGATTCATCTGTTGGCTAGACTAGGGGTTAGGTTGGAAGAGGTTGATAATGGTGGTGTTGTAGTTGTTGATGGTTCTAAATCTTCATTGGTTGAGGAGGTGAAGGAAAAGCAAGATCTTGATACCGCCTTGTTAGAGTTAAATGCCTTGGTGGGAGATGGTAAGGTGGAGGTTTTCTCCCAAGGGGAGATGGTGCCCTTAGGTACCAATGTAGGTTGTATGCGCCAATGTTGATGATTTGAGAAAGAGGATTCTAGATAAGGCTTATAATTCTTCCTATTCTATTCACCCTGGTTCTACAAAGATGTATAGAGATTTGAGGGAAGTGCTTTGGTGGGGTGGTAGGAAGAGATATATTGCTAAATTCATATCCATTTGTCATAATTGTCAACAAGTGAAAGCCGAGCATTAAAGGTTGGGTGGCCTAGCCCAAGATATAGAGATTCCTACTTGAACGTGGGAGGAAATTAACATGGATTTTATGGTTAGGTTGCCCAAGACTAGAAACCATTTTGATTCTATTTGGGCTCGGCTTGATAGAATGACAAATTCGGCTCATTTCCTACCCATTAAGACTACTTATAGTGCCAATGATTATGCTAGATTGTGCATTCATAAGTTGGTTAGATTATATGGGCTACCTTTGTCCATCATTTCAGATCATGTGCTCAATTCACTTCTCACTTTTGGAGGTCCTTCTAAAGAGGTATTTGTCCCAAGGTAAATCTTAGTACGATCTCTTAGAATGTGCATTGACTATCGGCAACTTAATAGGGTCACCGTCAAGAATAAGTATCCTCTTCAAAGACTTGATGATTTGTTTGACCAATTGCAATGGGCTAGCCACTTCTATAAGATTGATCTTCGATCCGAGTACTATCAAGTGAAGGTAAGGGAGTGTGATATTCCTAAGACAGCCTTCCGAACTACAATGGGCATTTTGACTTTGTTGTGATGTCCTTTGGGTTGACCAATGCACCAGCTATCTTCATAGATCTAATGAATAGGGTCTTCAAACCCTACCTTGATTCATTTGTTCTGGTATTCATTGATGATATCTTGATCTATTCTCGTGATGAAGAGAAGCATAGGGCTCATTTAAGGGTGGTGTTGCAAATATTAAGGGAAGAGAACATTTATGCTAAGTATGAGAAATGTGAATTTTGGTTGAAGAGGTTGCATTCTTAGGTCATGTAGTGTTGGGGGATTGTATTAAGGTGGATCCTAAAAAGATGGATGTGATTACAAATTGGCCTAGACCATTGACACCGTTGGACATTATGAGCTTCTTGGGCTTAGCGGGTTATTATTAGAGATATGTGAATGGGTTCTCTTTTGTTGTCTGTCCTATGACAAACTTGACTTAAAAAAAAGCCAAATTTGTGTGGTCTGATGAGTGTGGAAGGATTTTCCAAATATTGAAAGATAAGCTTGTGTTTGCTCGTATATTATCACTATCGAAAGGGCTACAGGGATTTGTTATGTATTGTTATGCTTCCCAGGTTGGTTTGGGTTGTGTGTTGATACAAAATGGTAAGGTCATAACTTATGCTTCTAGACAACTTAAAGTGCATGAAGAGAATTATCCTACCGATGATCTTGAGTTAGCCGCCATTATATTTGCATTAAAAAATTGGTGTATGGGGTGCATGTTGATGTGTTCACCGATTATAAGAGCCTCTAATATGTATTCACTCAAAAAGACCTCAACTTGAGATAAAGGAGATGGTTAGAACTCCTTATAGACTATGACATGAGTGTGCATTACCATCCCGATAAGGCTAATATTGCAGCGGATGATTTGAGCAGGGTGTCTATGGGTAGCCTTGCTCATGCTGATCATGGTAGCATATGGGTGGCTAGGGAAGTGCATCAGTTGGCTAGATTGGGAGTTAGGTTGTTAGAGGGTGTTGATAGTGGTGTTGTTGTTGATGATGGTTCTAAATCTTCATTGGTTGAGGAGGTGAAAGCTAAGCAAGATCTTGATTCCTCATTGTTAGAATTAAAGGCATTGGTAAAAGATGGTAAGGTGGAGGTTTTCTCCCAAGGGCGAATAGTGACATTAGGTACCAAGGTAGGTTGTGTGTGCCTTGTGTTGATGGCTTGAAGGAAAAGATTCTTGATAAGGCTCATGGTTCTTCTTACTCTATTCACCTGGGGTCTACCAAGATGTATAGAGATTTGAGAGAGGAGTATTGGTGGGAAGGCATGAAGAGGGACATTGCCAAATTGTATTCGGTTGGCATAGTTGCCAACAAGTCAAAGTGAAACATCAAAGGCCAGTGTAGCCTAACCCAAGACATAAATATTCCTACTTGGAAGTGGGAAGATATTAATATGGATTTTGTGATTGTGTTGCCCAATACTTTAAAGAGTTTTGATTCCATTTGGGTTTTAGTTGATCGGATGATGAAATCGGCTCACTTTCTACCGGTTAAGACTACATATAGGGATGAAGATTATTCTAGGTTGTACATTCATGAGTTAGTGAGATTGCATGGGGTTCCTTTGTCCATAATATCATATCATGGGACATAATTCACTTCACATATTTGGAGGTCCTTCTAAAGAGTTCTTGGAACCAAGGTAAAGCTTAATATGGTCTTTAACCCTCAACTGAATGGTCAAGCAGAAAGAACTATCTGAACACTTTAGGACATACTTAGGGCTTGTGGATTAAAGATCAAGGGTAGTTGGGATGATCATCTTTCATTGATTGAGTTTGCATATAATAATAGCTATCACTCTAGAATCGAAATGGCTCCTTTTGAGGATCCTTATGATAGATGTTATAGATCCTCGGTTGGGTGGTTTGAGGTTGGAGAGATGGCTTTATGGGTTCCGGATCTAGTTGTAGGTTCTACGGAAAAGGTAAGGATGATTAGAGAGAGGTTGAGCAAATCCCAAAGTCACCAAAAGTCTTATGCCGATGTGAGAAGGAGGGAGCTTGAGTTTAAGGTCGGTGATGGGGTCTATTTAAAGGTGTCACCCATGAAGGGTGTGGTCCTTTATTGTATGAATGGTAAGTAGAGCCCTAGATATGTGGGTTCTTATAGGGTTATGAGGAGAATTGGTAAGGTGGCTGACGGGTTGGATTTGCCTAGTGAAATTGAATTGGTTCATCTGGTCTTTCATGTGTCTATGTTGAGGAAGTGTATGGGTGATCCTAATGGTATTGTGCATCTTGATGTTATGGGGATGGTTGAAGACAGCTTCTCGTAGGAAGAGGTTCTAGTATAGATCTTCGATAGGCAAGTGAAAAGGTTGAGCAACAAGGATGTTGCATTCGTTAAGGTCCTCTGGAGGAATTAACAAGTCGAAGGTGCTACTTGGGAGGCCTAAGCAGATATGAAAAGGTCATACCCTATCTTTTCCATCCTACTCAAGTCTAAGGTACTTTTTCTAAGTCTTCTATGTGATTTCATGTCTCATGTTCCAGCCCCTAAGTCATTTGCATGCATTCATGTCTACATTGATAAAATTCATGGTGATTTTACACTTATGATGATATTTTGAAAATGCTGTTTTAAGTATATTGTTGCATTTTTGCTGGGCTGATTTCTCCATAATTACTCTTCTCATGTACATCTCTTTAATATTCGAGGATGAATGTTCCCAAGGGGGAGATATTGAAACGACCCCAAAAAGTGCCCAAAAATGTGCCTTGGAAGTTTTTGGAATTATAATTTTCATATATCTCCACATTTGTATGCAACATCAAAAATCCGACTTCATATTCTTGTTCAGTGGGTCAAATTTAGTTCGAAATGGGTCAAACCCCAATTTTAAAGCAAATGCATCACAATTTAAATTTCACAAAAATTGAATTCTAGAGAGGTTTCTGCGCCAAGGGCGCGCCTCAGTATTGCCCTATTTTTCTATCTCTGTCCAAGGCTTTGGGTCTTTGGCCTAAGTTTTCCTATGCGTGAAAATGCCTATACGTAGTCTTATTTCACCCTCCTATCATTCAATACATTCTCAAATACACTCCCAAACATTTAGACAATATTTTATCTCCTAAATTCATATCTCTAAACTCATATGGATTCATATCAAGCTTCAAGTCTCTTCATCAAGCTATTCCCCAAGCTAAGGTATATGGGTTCTTTCATGGGTTCCTTTCACCCATGATTCCCAAGCTCTCTTTTTCTCAAATTTGCATGATTTGAAGTTGATTTACTCATGGGTCTTACTTATTATGAAATTCACCGCACACTATGTTGGGGCTTATGAAATCGTGATCGTTTTACTATATTCTGAGCTATGAATCTAAGATCTATGGTGAGATTTGATGAAGGATTTTGATGTATATTGCTTGAAGGTATTACCAAGTATTGATTGGTGGTTTTACATAGGATTTCCTTGCACGATTTCATTCCTAAATAGCATAATTTTACACTAGCACTACACACCTACCAAGTATTTGATAAAATTTTTAGTTACGGTTATCTTGAGGATATGAAGGCCCACTGCATGTCTTATGAGTTAAATGACTATGTGATGATGAAATGAATATATATATATATATGGTTTCTTCTATATAGTGTTGGAATGCGACCATGTCCTACTCGGGGGTTGCACGCCGGGTAACCATGTCGAGGGATTTGTACCTTGATAACCATGTCAAGGAGTTTGTACCTTGATAACCATGTCAAGGGGTTTGTACCTCGGTCACCAAGGGTGGTATGGTGCGATGATCAACCAACCATGTCAAGGTGTTTGTACCTTGATAACCTTGTTGGGGGATTTGTACCTCAATCAGCAAGGATGGTAGGATGCGACGACCCACCAACCAAATGATGAAGTTGGTAGAGTGGCAGGGTGCGACGATCCACCAGTATGATAGTGGTCTCTTCTTATACAAGTATTATGTTCTATACAGGCATGATTTACTATATAGCATCTCACATGTATGCCATATTGTTGTTGCTACTCATTGCCTAAGCTTATGCATTTTGATTATGTTCTTACCTCTTTTTGCATTGCATTCTACATACTTAGTACATTCAAACATACTAATGTATACTCTATACCTACATGATGTTTCCATATGGGAACTGAAGCATCGCTTGATCCTCCTCTTCCACGTGGCTAGTATAACGTCTCTCAAGCTTGTTGGTGAGTCCCCTCTTTCGGGGCTGATGCTTATGATCTCCTATTATGTTCTAGGACTATCCTTCTTTTGTATATATGTTGACTATGAGAGTGAGCCCGGTAGCTTGTCTCTGCAGCCGCTAAATATCTAAATTTTAGAGTTGTTTTTGGACATGTTTGTACTATGCTTTGAGCTTTGACTCTCTCTTGACTCTTGATATTTATGATATGACAATTGTCCCTTAGCCCTGTTTATCCCTATCTACTATCTCTTGTTGTAATCTCATTGCTTTAACGATCAAAGATGTACGTATGATATGCTAAGAGGCTTGTTTGGGGGGTTTTCGGGTTCCTCATTCGCTATGTCATGTCTTGACCCTAGACTTGGGTCATCAAATCAAGGCATAATACATCCTTTAACTCTACCTCAGCTACTATGTATGTCCTCTTATTTTGGAGTAGAAATTTAAACTTATATAAAATTTAAAGTAGATATATCAATCCTATGTGGAATACCACGCATAGGACATCATACATAGGACACCACATAACATGCTATGTAGGATGCGAATTGCCATGTAAGATGTCATATAGGACGCATGTGTCTACCATTTTAATTCTATATAAGTTAAAGTACCTACTTGTACACACCCATAATTGATGGTCTCTCTGATAATTTTTGTTTCTTAAATTTTTTATGAAGATGGAGTGATTTCTTTTGTCATAGCAGAATCTTATTCTATTTTCATACATGCTCTCGAGTTTCAGTTGGATTGATGATATGTTACCAAATATAATTCATTATGTTGCTTCATTTTAGTTACTTCAGCTTTTAGACTATTGTTGTTATTTTCTTGTCTTTTTTGTGATTATTGTGTACTAGATCTTATGCTTATTATTGTTATTATCTCTTCTTAGTTGTGTGTTACATATATTGCATGCCTTTGAGATTATACACATTGCATAAGCAATTCTTTGCTATGAAAAAGAAAATTACAAATTTATGCTTCTTTCAAGACACAGATATTCTTATAAAAAATTATGTTTATTGAACTATTCCTCACTAATATTTACCCATCTTCGCCTTTTCATTTTTTTCTGCTATGTCTTCTCCCTCTCATAAAAAATATTTTCAATTTTAAGGTTGGTCAAATGAAATTTGTGTATCAAACATTTTGATGTACTTTTTTAGAAGCTATTACAAAAGATTTTCTTGGGAGGACCAGTTAACTATAGTGCGGAAAATAGATTCATTATTATTAAAAATGTAATACCCCACACCTTACAATACTAGTACTATAAAGATGAAACATGACATGGTTTGGTCAAATGAGTGTCAATTTTAAAAGTGCTTGAATTTCGCGTTAATAGGCGATTTGTATGTCTAACGCTGAAGAGGGTCAGGTGTAAATAAGTTCTAAGTCGTATTGAGGCGATGATGCACTTAAAATTGAGTGACAGAATTGAGGTGCTTGTAGGACTTAAGAAGCTAGCTGGTGAGTCACCTACTTGCTTAGCTTAAGTTTGCTACCTAAATGGAGACGACGCTCGACGTCGAAATTGTCCAAGTCCAATTACGAATAAAGTCTGTGTTAAGGGTGTAACTTTAGCACATATTTTAGCATCATAAAAGGCCTATATCATCATCCCAAGAATAATATAAAGGGAGTCCAAGACTATTACAATATTCTTAGCAAGTTAGGCCCGACTAATTAAGAAGAAATTTGAAAAATGGGAAGCAAAAGCCCATCCATTTGGAGCTCCAAAAGGCCCAAGTGAAAGGGGCATGGAGCTGCATCACCTTCTTGGGTGATGTAAGGCTTAGCTAGCCTTAGTAAGTCGGCCAAATACCCATTTAAAAAGGGCCTAAAGCAGCTCCCACAAGTCATTGTCATCTTGAACCCAAAAAAATCAGCTTTGTCTCCAACTTTTCTTTCAACGTGTATTGACTTGCAAAGTAGCAAAAAGGAACTTCTAGGGTTCTTATACAAGCCTTATACCTTTAATATAGTGGTAAGTAAGTTTACACATGTGTTTAGTATGGTTTTCTTATGAAAAACAAGAAGTATATGCTAGTATGTTTGTGTTGGAAATTCTGGGCAGATTCTGTTTTGAAAGTTGCTGCATATTTTCCTCTTGTTTTAGTGACTTCTCTATCGTTTGTGGGTTGTATAACAAAGAGAAATTGGTTTTATTAACATTATTTGAGTTATAAGAATCACCTAAGGTTGTTGCCCTGATTTTGGTTTCAGTTAACAAGCGTGTTTTATTGTGTTTTCTTGAGTGTCATATTGATTGGAACTTGCAGGCTGTTGTCTGTAAGACTATTAGCTCACGTCCTTCATGACTTCTTAAGTGCTGTTATAAGACTGTTTTACGTCTCTTTATATGTGTAAATGTGGCTGGAATAGTTTGGCTACATTTAGAGTTGTCAACATCAAAATGTAGCGAAGGGAGGTAACGTTGTGTTGTCCATTTTTTGATTGTGTAGAATTGTTATATGTTGTGCTTTGTGGGCTGTTGTAGGACTGTTATAGAATTAAAATAGGCTGGTCATGATGTGTACATGTGAATGTGTGTTGGAAAATACTATTAGAGGTGTAGAGGTTGGAAGAATACGTTCAGGTTTATAAACACCCGCTTGCTGCCCATGTATTATTTTTTTATGTGATTGGGCTGCCATGGTGTATCTATTTGACTATTAATGTTAGTTTTATCACCTACTATGTTGTAGATAAGTATTTGGAGGAAGGGAAAGTTATATCTAGGTGGTAACAAGGTCATACAATGAGGTATCTAAGGTTACTTGATTTTGCATCACTTGGCATGAAACAACGATCTCTCCTTGGTACATTAAGGCACTTGCCAACTCCAACACAACTATTAACCGTGTCTCCACGCTTTGACATGTTCACATGCTTCCATACATAGTCACTTTCAAATCTTCATACATGCTTGTATACCAAGTTACAGGGGTTCGTGTTGTTAGATAAAGTTCACAAGTTGTTTCATTTCATACGCATTGTATTATTTATGTAACATACTCTTTTTCATTGTCATATTGTCTTGTGTGATTATCTACATGTCACATGCTCCATATACAGTCTTACAATTTCAATATTATGACCACCAAAGGAATTATCTCAAAGGTAATTGAAAGATAAAGTATACAGTTTCTGATTGGTGGTAGCCCTAGGGGGGGTGGAAGAATCACCTAGCTAGGGATGATCCTATCACAGGTGGTAGCCAAAGGGGGTTAAGAAAGAACCTAGCCAGGGATGATCCTATATCCCGATGGGTAGAAGAATCACCTAGCCAGGGAAACATCTTATCCAGGGACGATTCCGATACAGTTTACCACTGATCAGTTGGTCATTTGTATTACAACTGTGCACAGATTTTACAATAAAGATAAAACAATATAAAGAACATAAAGTACATGATCCCACAGTATAACTAAAGGTGGTCTTTTATGCTACACCAGTGTATGGTTTCATTTGAGTTATATCATATACAGTATTTCCTGCCTTATATACTTAGTACATTATCTCGTACTAATGTCTCTTACGGGGGACCTGCATTTTATACTGTAGGTACATGTGCTAGTAGATCTCGCCAGTAGGAGTACAGGATATTCAGCTGTTGTCATCAAGCTCCAAGTTACTTCAGGGCTTTGTATATGTCTAGGGCTAACATGTTTTTATTGCATAGTTTGTTGAGGAGGGGCCTGTCCCAACCCTTATCAGGTATTTTTCTTTATCTAGAGGCTTGTAGACTAAGTAAAGCAAAGTGAAGTCATATCTCATTCTTTA
>JAOTQJ010139612.1:0-39085 GCA_025642045.1 Solanum sejunctum | reverse complement strand
GGGGGGGGGGGGGGGGGGGGGGGGGGGGGGGGGGGGGGGGGGGGGGGGGGGGGCTGGGAGGCCTGTGGTGGAGTAAAAAATTAAAATTTATAAAATTTCAATTTTTTATAAATAAGTTTTTATTTTTTTGTATGGGGGTAGGGGCTGGGGGATGAAGGTCCGAGATGGAGTAAAAAAAATTTAAATTTATGAAACTTAAATTTTTCATAAAGTAATTTTTTATTTTTTATGGGAGTGAGAGTGGGGGTGGGGTGAGGGTGGAGGGATGAGAGTCCGAGGTGAGGTAAAAAATTTAAATTTACAAAATTTAAATTTTTCATAAAATAAATTTATTTTGGCCAATCACAAATGTTTCTTTACCTTTTTTTAAACTATAAATAGGTGGAATAGTGTTATATGACGTGACAGTTACTTTTTTTAAAAAATATAAATAGGTGGAATAAGTTTATGATATGGTATAGCGGGGTTGGACAAAAAATCCATGTCATAGAGAGTGTATCTCACGCACATGGATTGCTGGACAACTGTGCCTATTTAATAAAAAAATGAGCAAGTTTGAGTGCCTATTTGTGCACTTTGAAAGTTTGAGTTCCAACTTAAAATTTCACTCCAAGTTAAGGGGTCAATTTATATATTGTGCCTTATTTTTATTTCTTTTATTTGAATATTTCTTTTGAGTAATCGTGGGCTTGTATCAACACTTTTTCTAGTTTGATAGAGCTTTCATAGACAATAATAGATTAGTTTGAGTGTAATTGTTATTATCTTTCAGTCTATTTTTAAAGTTAGGTTCATTATTAAGTTTTGAGTTGATTGATTTAAGAGGCAACTGGTAATAAAATATTCTTATCTTATTATTGATTTACTTTCCCACTTATACATTTCTATTTAAGATAAGTCTTGCACTAATTAAAGTGGTTTGCTTCAGGGCCAATATGCCAGCCATGCCTAGCATACCCACTTGGGGCGTGACACCCTACTCTAGCAGATCCACATTAGCTACTTTTTGCCAAGTCCAAAGTCTCTAACAGCGTACTCAAGAATCATTCAGAATGTTGTGAGCGCAAAAAAATATGCTAGCCCATGAATTTGGTATTCTAATAAAGGTTGATTATAAAAAATATGGGTCCTACTATCAGTTCCATTTTTAGCAAATTACGACAAAGAGGCTCAAAATGTTTTCAAGAGCCACAAAAATCGTGTGAAAGGTTTTCCTAACCAAACTTGATATTCTAGTGCTAATGCAATAACCTAAATTTTTGTTTGAGTATGTTTCCCAATGTTGTTAGTTGAGTTCAAACTTAGGCCAAAACTAAAGGCAAACATTCACATTAATAGCCTTGGGAATTGAGTTGACCATATGACTAGCATAAAATGACTTCTTTGGAGCTACTATAACATGAGAGTTGCATTTTGATGCCATTTACTTGAAGTTTAGACAAAAGTCAGCTTTTTATGGTTCAAAAGCCTCAAAGAACAAAGTCCTACACATAACACAAATGAATGACCAAAATGACCTAGAGGTTCATTACAACATCCACTACTAAAAATGACTTTTGTCCAATAAAGTAAGAGTCAAGAAGTACCTGAAGGCTCAAATAAGTTGGGGAGCTACTCTGGTATATCTTGATTGGTGTCCTGGTTAGTCTCCTCAATTAGACAATGCCTTCAACTATCGTGACCCAAGTTATGACCAAAGTATGACAGGACGATTAAGATTCCCAAATAAAACCCCAACCAAATCTCTTAGCATATCAAGCTTACATAAGGTAATGAAATAAGGTAAACACAAAGTGAAAACTCATACAAAATCTAAGAAACATTGTATAACAAGGGAAGAGGTAAGACAACATAGACTACACACAATCTAAACAAGCCTTTAACGGTTCTAACATAGGCAAATGACTTAGGATATGTTCCTAACTCATCCTTAACAAAGTAAAATAACAGAAAATAGTATCAAAGTACCAATATAGACTAAAAATGAAAATAAAGGAATAATGGACTTGGATTGTCCTTAAAAAATGAGGACTCACTACACAATCTTCAATCCTTACAAAGCTAGCCATGCTAGTGAGGAGTAGAATGAGAGTTCTCTCCTACATTGTAAAAGTTTGTAGGCAAATTAGTATGTATTAGAACGTTTGAATGTTTAAAGTATGTAGGCAATGCAACAAATATGAATAATGTAGTGCCAATGACCAAGTAAATAGCATGATAAGGTAGGAATTTAAAAGCATAAGTTAGAAAAAGAATTTTCATTGTACAAGTAAATCTGCCATGCCTCAGGAGGGTACCCTTGGCTTGGTGGCATTCAAAGACTATTGCTAGTCACCAAGTGAACCATTTGCCCTAGTCACACTTATTCAATAGTAACACATCAATGAATACCAGTAGAAAGTAATAATAATTTGATAATCAAAGTCCAAACGTCAAACAATCTATTAATCAATAGAGTAAGACTAGTATGAAAGAAACTAGCCAAAAATATAATCTAACAACACCTCGATAATCTAGTCTATGAAGCCTCTAAATCATCTGACTAAATGGTGCCAATGATAGGTCCATGACAATCTTAAAATAGAATAAAATATGTCTAAATACAAAGCTATAATAGAAACATGATATCCTCTAAAAGTAGTAGAGGACTTACCAATCAGATGAATGCAAATAGATCCTTAATGGGGCGCCTATTGATGATCGCTAGTACCTATCTCTGCATCATGAAAAGATACAAGCCCAAATTAACATTAGTACATGGAATGTACAAGTGTGTAAAATGGCAGAATGTAACATGTAAAGAGAGAATAACATCAACTCAAATAACTCAAATCAAGAAAATAGGGAATTTAACTAGCATGTCAAAAGTCTAAATTAAGAATACAACTTAGATAATGACCACTCATATACGATTTAAACCAATCCACTCAAAGAACTATCAAGATCTATATAGGAGTTTTTCTAACTGACAACCATCATCTATGAATCGATGATTATACGATGAAGTGCTGTTGAAGTGATTTTGTTGCCACATCCATCCAATACCTTCCCAGGATAAAGGACATCCCACTAGTGGATCCACAATCAATAACAGGAAGTCCTCTTTTTGGGACAATAGGAAAACCTCCAATTTTATGTTCCAATCCTCTCCTACACTGGCAACGTAATTATTGAGTTTGAGTTGGACTTACTCTAACTCAATTCGATGCTTAATACTTCTCCCAAGACTCAATATGCTCATAAGAAATCAACCCTATGATTAACTCATTCAACTAGTCTCATTAGACATTTGTCAACTCAATTCATCACATCAGCTGTCAACTCTTTGGTTAGAAATATTCTTTTAAGATTTAGCTCTTTGAATCATTAAGACTCTCTATCATGCATCATTCTACTCATAGTATTCAGGAAATTGAAGTAGAGTTAAAGCATTTAGGAAATCAATAGACTCTTTAGGCTCAAATCATACTCATGTGTACCCATTTAAGTGCAATATTTAAAATAACAAAAATTCATTCAAGGGTTCATGTAAAAAAGTAAAATCATCTATTTCAAGTATTTAATTTACAAAAACTATAATTCATGCAAGATTTATAGGAATACATTATGATTTAAGAAAAACATTCAAGAAGCATTCATGGAAGACTCAATTCGTTCACAACTCCATCAATTCGGGTTATAGGGCACATGGAAGAATATAATCCATATTCTAGTTAGCCTTATATACCTAAAAGTTTCAACTTTTGAAATAGCTTGGAAGAACTCATAAGATCCTTTTGAGACCCTAGCTTTCTCCCATCCTCGATGATCTTAAGAATTGTTAGTGTAGAATGATGAAAAATACACTTAGGGTACTGAGAAGGGGTCTAAATTCATCCTAAACTATCCAGAGTTTTAATTAAAAGGGTAGGAAGTCATGAAAATACCCCTTTTTAAAACTATTGACTAGAACGACAAAATCCCGTTCATGAGTTTGATTCCACTTACGGGTCGTAAAAGGTCTCTTGTAGATGGAAGGTGCCCAAAATTTGGGTTACTAGAAATTGGACCTAGAACTTACGAAACCTCCTCTATTGGTCATGAAAAGGAATCAAACCATCCTACTAATCGTAGTTCAAGATCCAAAAAATTTATTTGTTTGGAACCTCGCACCACAAAACCGTCAGGAAACAAAATTGGATCGCAATTAAAGAAGAACAAAATAAAGCAGAAACATACTCATATAACATAAGAAATCTCCTAAAACCTAGAGTTATGTGTACAAGAGCATCTAAATAGTGCAGAAGGATAAATAAAGTGAGAACTCCAAAGATCCCCAATGACTTGAAGTTTGACCCTCACCAGTAAGACCTGGATGGAAGCAAAATAACTCCAGTAGAGTGATTTTATATCCAGTGCAGGTCCTTGTGCTTGATTTATAGGGAGGAAAACAGTAAGGTTGAATACACAGAAGTGTACCCAGTAAATTCAACCGACTAGGTAAGAGAAATTGAAATAAGTACACAATAATGACATATCCTATCCCTATATCCAAAAAGATTAGTGCACAATTTAAATATACACACACACACACACACACACACACATAATAATAATAAAGATGTAAGGTATTCTAAATAACCCATAGTACCATATGTCAACAATTGTGAATGCGATGCATAACTCATCAATCCACATGCCAAGTGTTTCACAACCTTGCCACTTGCTCGTGGTCAAGGTAATATCACAATGCCTCAACCTCACCACCTACCCGTGGTCAAGGTGATATTAGAATGCCTCAACCTCTCCACCTACCCGTGGTCAAGAGGTATCATAGTACCCTAACCTTGCCACTTGCTCGTGGTCAAGGAAATATAAGATATGAATCTCAACTGTGCCCCCTGCCCGGGTCAACGGGGGGTAGTACCAATATGGAACATAATACCCTTGCCTCCTACTTGGGTCAGGGGATGTTAGAAGAAACATGCAATGAATGTAAATAAATGTTACAACCTAAAAATGCTATAACATATAGAATGGAATCAAACAGGAATACCAAAATATAAATCTCATATCAAGTGTCACAACTAATGCCTAGAACATCATTATGCGTCAAATCACCATAAGTATATCAATAGTCAAGAATATTAACAACATCAGACCTTACCCATCTGGATAATGTAAGAATATCATTAATACCAGAAAATTCTTATACCAATAATACAAGAATATCAATAAAAGAGGAACCTATTCATCCCAATTATACATATGCACCTTAAAGGTATCTCAACAACCATAAATTACCATATAATTACCCAAATGGTCTCTCAAGTATCATATAATCACATCAATATCCCAATTTATCTCAATTCATAATATTTCGCCTCAATTATAAATAGGATCACAATTTTTTTATAATTCGTCTTAACCAAATATATATTACCATCATTATTCCATTATATCGACAAATTAACTATGAAATAGTATAGATCTTATAATTATAATATAAACATGATCAATAACTCAAATCCAGTCCCAAAAGGTTACTAGAATATACCTCAATACTGACACTGCGCTCAACCAAGCTTTTAATCAACTCAATCCACAAAAAAATACCCAAATTGATCAATCACTATCAACAATAGAGCCTACGTATCAAGAGGAAATTTTGATGCCCATATTGGCATAAAATAGGCCTACGGGGAAAATAGTTAATTTTAAGGCTAAAATTTAAAGTTTTCAAACCTGAAAATTGACTTTAAAATCAAGTTCTATATAATATTGTCATGACCCGGACCAAGGGTCTAGGAGTGGCATAGTGAATGGGTACCCGAGAGTCCCCAAATAAGCCTCAAATTATCTATGTTCACATCATTTGTTTGGAAGCTTATATAAATAGTAAACACATAATTCTAAGGGTTGGAAAAGTAGGACCCACGATACGGGGGAAATATGGAACTTAGGATCTTTCAAATTCCACGTCAAAGTACTCATAATAAAATCATAAAAGCCCTCTCCAAAAGATGGCCATGATCGTAAACTCCAAACTTCAACACATAACATATATCCATACAAGAGTCTATAAGATGTCCAACAATGCCTCTAGTCATATGATAGGATGGGGGCCAGGACATGTTCCTGACTCACCCTCAAAATAAATAGTAGCATGAACGAAATAAACATAAGGTAGATGGATGGTGCCTTATCCTTGGAAGAAAGGAATCTCCACAACAACTTTCTCAAATCCGACTAGCCGTCAAATGGTAGATGAATGTAATCTCCGATCCCTACATTGTTAGATCATGTAGGCAAAAGTATGCGTTAGTACGTTTGAATGTACTAGTATGCAGGCATGTAACAAAAAAGATAGATGATGTTAACCTGCACAATATGTCACATGAAAACCATAGAGTAGCTATAACCCACATATACTAGCACTCAATGAGTCACTCCTTGCCAGAATTGTGTAAAAGAAGGGTTGTACTCATCCTCATTAATGCGAATTTAGCTCATGACATGACTTTGTATAGGAAAAGTGGTACCTATCCTCATCTATAAATTATGTAAAAGCAGGGTTCTGCCTGTGCTCATCAATACACACTTAGCTCATATAATCATATGCAGAAAAAAGGTTATACCTATCCTTATCTACTCGTTGTGTAAAGGGAGGGTTGTGCACATCCTCATCGATACACCCTTAGCTTATATAACCATGTGCATAAGGAAGGTTGTACCTATCCTTATCTATGCGTTCTGTAAAGGGAAGGTTGTGCTCATCCTCATCAATACACACTTGTGATTACATACTCATGCAAGATGTCATATCATATGCACAACCATATAATTTGTATTCATCTGGAAGTCAAGTTCATATTACTAGCAAATTATGTCATAATGGTATTCAACTTGTATCGTACTCATGTTCATAGATTCATGCTCCATTCTTGTTCATAACCATATTTTCATCAAAATCATATGCATAAACATATAGGGGCTTAACCCACTTCATAATTTTAATAAAATTCAATGGTCATGAATGCATATGACATGAATGATGTGAGAATAACATGGGTAGTTCAGATCCAATCTAAAATCAACAATGCAATATGAAATTTAAGTAAATCCAAAATTAAATCTAGATTTATATCATAATATAGAATACCCATACTTAGTTCAAACTTTAAAACGGACAATGCATAATCAAATATTCATAAATAATAACGTAATTCAACATATTATTACTTAAATCAACTTAAAATCGGTAAATAACCATAGCCTATACTTCAATTGAATTTATTAAATCATAATTCTTAAAGCTCATATTTAAAGTAAGCTAAAAGTCATGAAATTCAAGTAAAAGAGTTTTGCGTCTTCTTGGTGGAAAGGGACGAAGAATCAAACCTGCATACCTTAGCTAGTAATGAAGATTCAAGAAGAAATTTGGTGAAGAAAGAGTCCTTCCTTGATCCCCAAGTTTAATTCCCACTAGAGTTCTTTGATAGAGACTTGAGAGAATTTTTAAAAATGTGACGAATGAATTTGAATGAGAGGTATAATGTTTAGGTCATTAGGAAGTCTTTAGGTAGCATAGGAAGTCACAAAATACCCTTATAATAAACCATAACTATGAAAATGCCATTAATGAAATGAGTTAAGAAAATTGAAAATCGTCGCTTCAAGGAGGATTATACGGTCTATGACACACCATATGGACCGTATACGTGGCCGTGAACCTTCACTTGGAAAAATTTAGAAACATTTCATCAAGCTAAGTGAGGTTCCACCAGGGGCCTCATGGACCATGTGAAATAACACGCACTGTATAAGTGCCTGTGAGACCGCACTTAGAAAATTTCAACAAATTTTCTTTAAGACATGAGTGCTTCCAATAAAGGTCGTACGAATCGTGTGAAGCTTCGTGAGCTGTACAAGCATATGTATGAAGGTACCTAGTTATGATATGGTAATTCCATACCTAGAATATCATTTTGTGAAGGAATTTCATGATACCCCACCCCCACGGTCCGTGTGAAGCCACATGGCCCATATGGGTGCCCGTGTGGCTTGCCTTAGCAAAAAAGAGGGAATACAGCACGAGAGGGCTTTATAAAAATGGGAGTAACTTCTTGATTCAAACTCAAAATTAGGTGAAACTAGGTGTGTTGGAAAACTAATTAAAAGAGCTTTAATTTGGTAGCTCGTACGCCACCTTGTTCTTTTTGTGCTAAAAGATATGACCCTTTAGAGTTGACCCTTTTATTGATTCTTGTGAGAAGCTTAGACAATGGAATTCCTTTTAACTTGGCTTGATGTAGGAGACTCATGATAACCCTAAACCACATAATAAATCTTGGATTGAAGGATTTCAAGAGAATTCAGTTTGAGTTTGAAGGTTCCAGTCTAATCTGGCAACTTGCTGGGTATTACATTCTCCCCCAGGATCATTCGTCCTCAAATGAGAAACAGACTAGCTTGAAAGGCTTGACTTGATCATAAAACATTCAAACACAAGATATAATGCATATTTCATAACTTGAAAATCATTAATTCGTTAAAACTCATATCAAAACACCTTTATATCATTCAAAATATCTTTAAATCATGTTCGTGCACATATGTGTATGTCATTTCATAAAACCAAAGAGTGAAAAAAAATTAGGACCACTTCGAATAGGAATGACCTAACACCATAGGCTTGAGTAGATTGGAGTAGTCTAGGGTATTTTCAATTCACACTCGTATCAAGTGAAGTATACCACCAAAATCAAAGCCCTTTTAACTTACCATCCACCATAATTGGAGACTCCTTTACCTCTTGACTAGTATGTTAAGCATAATACCTGTTGTTATGGGGGGCATCACCTTGTTGAACTCTAACTTAACCCTGAACACTTGGAACCATTTGACCTTGAGGATGGCCTCCTTGACCATTCCTCTGAGCATCAGTATAATGAGCAAGTTTGTGCCCCATCTTGCCATAATCGAAACACAAACCCAATCCCATCAAGCATTTCCCCATATGATTATTGACACATCCCTTGCATTTAGGATTAGTATTCCTATCCCTGAAACTCGATTGATCTAGATACTTGACCTATTGAAGATAGTTATTTCCACCACCACCTTCAGAGTTAGGGAACCCACCATCATAATGGGTATAGAATCATGCACCCTTTTCTCTTTGAGATTGTCTCCTTCAATCTGTTCAATATATGTCATAAGCCTAGAGATGTCCATATATCAAATAAGCATAGTTGTATGACATTTCTTCATAACCAAATCAGAGATCCTAGAAATAAACTTGTGCATTCTTGCACAAGGGTCATCCACTAGCATAGGAGTATACTTTGAGAGCTTTGTAAACTTGAGGGAATACTCTCTCACACTTATATTACCCTTCTTAAGATTGATAAACTCTGTAATCTTAGCTTCACTAAGCTCAAGAGGTAAGAAATGATCTAAAAATGCAAACTGCAACTCCTTCCAATTAATATCATTACCACAAACCCTTTCTATTAACCGTTGAGTATACCATGCATGAGCCACATATTTTAACTAATAAGTAGCCAATTCAACTTTCTCCTCAGAAGTGACTCCTATGACAGTCAACACCTTAGCGAGCTCATCAATAAACTCTTGAACATCCTCATCAACCTTTGATTCATAGAACTTCGAAGGATTCATCTAAGTGAAATCTCTCATCCTTGAGGCTGAAGTGGGATCCCAAGGAAGACAGCCTGCCTATTTTAAGTAGTCACCACTTGGGCAAACATAGCAAAGGCAATACGAAATTTACTATTAGAGATAGGATATTTCGTGGACCTTTGAGTTGCTTGACCCTTATTAGCCGGGGCTATTCTCGGTAGGGGAGCTCTTTCTCAAGGCATCTTCTGTAATGTAGCAAAGGAACCATAAGGATAAAGAAATCAAACATACTATCTATAACAAGACATAAGACATGAAAAAGTGACATAATTCTTATAATGTCATAATAGCCTCCCACTCATAGGCATGGCGCACTTCACACCCATGGAAAGGACTTTACTCGACGTGACATATTGGACTCTGAGGATTATTTATAAGTCTAGTCATCTGATACCATCTCTGTCATGACCTAGACCAAGGGTCTAAGAGTGACATGGTGAATGAGAACCCAAGAGTCCCCAAACAAGCCTCAAAGTATCCATATTAACATCATTGTTTTGGAAGTGTATATAAATAGTAAACATATAATTCTAAGGGTCGGGAAAGTAGGACTCACGTTATTCGGAATAGGACTTAGGATCTTCCAAAGTCCATACCATAATATATTCATATGAAGGCACTTATAATCAAATCATAAAAGTCATATCCAAAAGATGTTCATGATAATAAACTCCAAACATCAACACATAACATATATCGATACACGAGTCTACAAGATGTTCAACAATGCCTCTAGTCATATGATAGGACAAGTGCTAAGACATGTCCCACACCCACCCTCAAAATAAATAACAGTATGAATGGAACCAACATAAGGTAGATGGATGGTGACTTGTCCTTAAAACAAAGGACTCACCATAATAACTTTCTCAAATCCGACTAGCCATCAAGTGGTAGATGAATGTAATCTCTAGTCCCTACATGGTTAGATCATGTAGACAAAAGTATGTGTTAGTACATTTGAATGTATTAGTATGTGGGCATGCAAAATGAAAGAAAGATGATTTTAACCTACACAATAAGTCACATGAAAACCATAGAGTAGCCATAACCCACATACACTAGCACTCAATGAGTCACTACATACTTGAATTGTGTAAAGGGATGGTTGTACCCATCCTCATAAATATGCATTTAGCTCATGACGTGACTTTGTATAGCAAAGGTTGTACCTATCCTCATCTATACATTATCTAAACAAAGGGTTGTGCCCATCCTCATTAATACATAATTAGCTCGTATAAGTATATGCATAAGAAAGGTTGTGCCTATCCTCATCTATGCATTAGGTTGAGGGACAGTTGTACCCATGCTCATCAATACACCCTTAGATCATATAACTATGTGCATAGGGAAGGTTGTAACTATCCTCATCTATGCATTATGTAAAGGGAGAGTTTTGCCCATCCTCATCAATACACACTTATGATTACATACTCATGCAAGATGTCATATCATTTGCACACCTATATAATTTGTATTCATGTAGAAGTCAAGTTCATACTACTAGTAAATTATGTCATAATGGTATTCAACTTATATCATACTCATGTTCATATATTCATGCTCAATTCTTGTTCATAACAGCATTTTCATCAAAATCATATTAATAAACATATGGGAGCTTAACCCACTTCATAATTTTAATAAAATCCAATACTCATGAAGCATATGCCATGAATGATATGAGCATTGCATGGATAAATTGATAACCAATATAAAATCAACAATACAATATGAAATTTAAATAAATCCATAACTAAATCCAAATTTAGATCATAATATAGATCACCTATGCTTAGTTCAAAATTTAAAAAGGACAATTCATAATCAAATATTCATAATAATAATAATAATGTAATTCAACATATTAGATCTTAAAATCATGTTAAAATCAACAAATAAGCATAGTCCATACTTCAATCGAATTTAGCAGATCATAATTCTTAAAATCCATATTTAACGTAAGCTAAAATTCATGAAATTCAAGTAAAAGAGTTTTGGATCTTGGTTGAAAGAGACCAAGAATCAAAATCACATACCTTAGCTAATAGAGAAGATTCAAGAAGAAATTTGGTGAAGAAAGAGTCCTTTCTTGATCCCAAGCTAAATTCCCACTTGAGTTCTTTGAGAGAGACTTGAGAGAATTTTTAAATGTGCGAAATAAATTTGAATGAGAGGAATGAAGTTTATGTCATTAGGAAGTCTCTAGGTAGTATAGGAAGTTACAAAAGACCCTTAGAATAAACCATAATTATGAAAATGACATTAATGAAATGAGCTGAAAAAAATGAAAATCGTTGCTTCAAGGACTATGCGGTCCTTGACACACCACACAAACTGTATACTTGGCCATGAACCAACAGTTGGAAAGTTTTATAAAACTTTCATCAAGCTAACTGAGTTTCGACCGAAGGCCTCACAGACAATGTGAAGTCACACACACCATCTAGGTGCCTAAAAATTTCAAAAACTTTTCTTTAAGACATGGGTGCTTCAAATGAAGGTTGTACGAACCATATGGAGCTTTATTCATTCAAAGGCACCAACTTCTGAGATGGTTATTCCATACTTACAATATCATTTTGGGAAGGAATTTCATGATACCCCACCTCCATGATCCATGAGAAGCCACACGGCCCATAGAGGTGCTCATGTGACTTGCCTTAGCAAAAAGGAGGGAACATAGCACGGGAAGGTTTTACAAAAATAGGCATAACTTCTTGATCCGAACTCAGAATTAGGTGAAACTAGGTGCATGAGAAAACCAATTAAAAAGGCTTCAATTTAGTAGCTCATACGCTACCGAGTTTGTATTGACCAAAGAGATATGAGTTTTTAAAGTTGACCCTTCTATGGATTCTTGTGAGAAGCTTAGCCAATGAAATTGCTTTGAACTTTTCTTGATGTAGGAGACCCATGATGACCCTAAACCACATAATTAAGCTTGGATTGAAAGCTTGCAAGATAACTTATCTTGAGTTTTAACGTTCCAGTGTAATCCCACAACTTGTGAGCGATTACAAAAATATGGATTCGTGGTTGAAAATCTCACCAAAATCAAGTTCAAATTTAAATAGAAATCGCCATTTAAAGTTTCAAAAACATAGACCAAAATTCCCAAATATGGGCATTCAAAATCATGAAATTTAAGACAAAATCTAGATAAAATTTATTGAAAATACTTAAATTAGTGTTAGAACTTAAACAAGTTAAATCTTTGAAAACCTCTTCTCAAAATCGCCAAAAAGCGTGATTAAGTTTGAAAAATGGAATAAAACTAGTACATTCAGAGTTTAAAACTATTAGGTGAAGGACTTCTCTGCAGTCGCAGACAGGCCTTCATGAATGTGGTGGTTAAACTTAGTCAGCCCTCTATGAACATGGGGTCAAGGGAGTTGACCCACCGCGAAGGCTTGAAGAGAGGTACGAACATGGAGGTCTAGTACACCTACACCAGATATGAGAAAAAGCAGCAACATCGAGTCCAATTCCCTACATAGAATGGACCCTCAAAAGTTATGTGGAATCAGAAATACATAAACTTTATACGTATCCATACCAGAAACAATGATTTGAACTCAATTGAATCATCGAAAATTAATTTCAAGGCCTCTTTGCCACATTTATCAATGCAATTCGATAAAACTAGTCTAAACCTCAAAATACCAAAACTACCCATAACAACTCCTAAAATTATGATGAGATCATTTTTGGTGTTATTTTCACCATCCAAAATGTAACACCTTGGAAATTCCTAAGCTAAGATTCAAAATTCTCTCTTTGTATGTGGGATCATAATGAGTGATTATACCTTTGAATATAGGTATAAAAACCTATTCTATGGTGGGATAATAATGTAGAGATGAATTAATGTTACAAAAATTCTTTAACATAAAATTGAGATGAAACCTTCCTTACCGATTGAGTCTCGATATGAAATACTATGCAACTAGGTGATCTAATAACTCAGAGATTGTGAACTTATGTTAAGATCTTTTCTTAAGTATTTGAAGTGTGGGATGTGGTTTGAGGTCATAAGGAATGCACAAGGACAAGACAAGATCAAAACATTTAAATTGGCTAAATTTTGATATGAGTTCATAGACGGGTCAAATTCAAAGGGTTATATCTGTCAGCACATAATCAGTTAGGTAACTCATAATTATCAAATTGTAGATAATTGAATTGTCTTTCCAATTCATCAACTGTTGCCTTAATTGGAGGTCAGAGTAAAACGTTATGACCATTTTACTGAAGCCTGCCAAATTTGTAAATTTCAGCGATCTAACAATGTAGATATCCAAAATGCTCCATGAAAGCTTGGATTCTACCAAAAAGGGAGACACAAGGCTCCAATTCAGCAAAACACCTAATGGATTGGTGATAAGGCCCCTAGACCACCGTTTTGGCCGCCAAAACTCATCAAAAGGTCATTTTTTCCAATTTTGATGATTGTTTGACTTTCTTAAAATGTTATTCTAGACTTTTTACCGTTAATTAACACCTTTAAGCCTATAATATAGCCTAATAAACTCTTATTACTGCATAAACCCTCAAAAACATTAGATTTTTACATTCAAGGTTCTCCTAGAGAAGAAGCTAGGGTTCTTCATCTTGAAGTGCAAACCAAAGGTTCTTTCAAGAGATTTTTCTCTTTCAAGTATGTAAGGCTACTCATAGGGTTGAGATGAGTTCATCCACTCACCCCACATGTTATTTCTCCATAATTGTGTTCGAATAGAGTTTTACCCAAATTCTTGAATTCTTAATAAGTAAATTCCTCTTTCATTGATTTAGAAATATTTATGCAATTGAGATTATTTTATTTCTATTTCTTATATTATTGGAGTCATCATTCGTGGATACTTTCCCATTAACCCTAATGAAGTTGATGACCATGGCTTTTGTATACATTGTTTGATATTGTGATTGATAGTGTTTCAAGCATTAAAGAAAAGTATTATTTTAAAAATCGAAGTTTTACAAATTGAGAATCAAGATGATCACTTTTCTATGAATTGATGAAAAAGTAATTTGAACTAATATTATATATGTATTTTATTAGTCCAAAGAGTAATATTTGAGGAAATATTTTGATGAGATGATGCATGTTTCGATGACCTTTAAGTAAGTTAAGCATTAGGAGTACATGTTCTTGTTTTACATATGCATGTGTTGAGCATCTAATGTGTCTTATGTGCTGACAATGATTGATATGCTATAACTGACCATATAAGTGAGAGATTTCCATGGTGTGAGTTGGAATTTTGAGTTACATTGCATGAATGATAATCCAGAGTAACTGAGCTATTGAGAAATTGAGTTGAGCTATTTTGGTATGAGTCAAAGTGATGAGCTTGAGTTAATTTTCATAAGAATATTTTAATCTTAGAAAGAGTATTGAGCACCGAGTTGGGTAAGACAAAATACCCCAGAACTACACTGCTAGCTTAGGATAGTCATGCAGTTAACTCTGGCAATTCATGTACCAATAGGTGAACATTCAATCTAGATCTGACAGTGAGCGAAAGGGTGACATCCTTTTCCTTGGTAAGTTTAGGATGGGCGTGGTAACAATGTAGGCATCGTTGTGCATCACCAAATCATGGTGGTTGGAGTTATGCCGATTAGAGAAACTTCCAAGCAACACTTAATTAAGCATATCATGATTTTTAAACTGAGTTGCATAAAACATTGAGTCTAATTTAAAGCGTGATTTCAAATCGTTAAAGTTGCATATTCAGTTAGTCAAGTCATGAGTTGAATAAGTTGAGTTTTGAGTAGAGTTTACTTTGTTAAGTCTAGCTCGATGTGCTTACTTTAGAAATTCTTACATACCAATATATTCCGTATACTGATTCTTATTGTGGCTTGCATTGTTAATGATACAAATACAGGTTATAAAGGACTTCAATAGGCGCACCATTGAGGTTCAATTTCCTTACATCCAAACCCGATGAGTCCTTGTTTCCAATAGGAGGAGCTTTTCTTTTCATCGTTTGTTGACTATCATTTTCCTCAAGTTAGAGAGCCATAGATTATCATGGTACTATCTAGATGTTAGAGGTAGATGATTCATAGACATTGAGTAGAGGGTTGTTAATTATTAGCTTATTCCCAAACTTGATCATTCGAAACCATGTTTTACAAGAGTATTTATTTATTCATTTTGATGACTTTTATTGAGTATTTTTATGCTATTGAGAATAATATGATACTGAGCCCAGGTGGTTCTCTTGGGGGATCAACAATGGTTCTTCAAGTGCCAGCCACGCCAAGGGTAGGTGGCATGACCAACTTTGTATCAGAGTACATAGTTCAAGTGTCCTAGGGTGTATATGAAGCCATGCCTATAGGATCTTATTTACGGTATTGAGGGATCCACTTCTATAAATGTGAAATTATTTACATTTAGGAAAAGTTTTCCTTCATTCAAATTTTAAATCGTGTGATAGAGGTAGTCCCTAAGAAATCTAGGATGATTTGTGCATTGCTCAAAACCTTTCGACTATGACTTATCTATAAGTTGATTGAGATAATACTATTTAGATCCTTACCATTAAGTTCCTTTGCGATAAAGTAATCAGAATGGTAGAGAGACTGCATTAGGCTTGAGAGAAGCTGACTAGTCTGGTAAGTTGTTCAGGTCAAAAGAATACACTTCTCTTCATTTGAATCATGATTTGAGCTAGATCAAAATGCACACTTGATCTCTTATCCATAACTTGCTTTCGACGTTATTCATTGGAGGTAAAGTTATGTCTCTAAAAGTTTAATGTTAGCACCTGAGGGAATGTAATTTGAAGTCTTATAAACCATAAGTAGAATTGAGTCATATTAGATTAGAAGGATGATAGTGGAAAAGAAAAGACCATATGGTGAGAGTGATGGTTGATTGAGGCTTCTAGTTAAAGTATATATATATTAGATGAGTAATGAGGTGATTAGTCGATTACCTTAAGTTGTGGCGAAACAATACTGAGTACTAGCTGATTTTTTTAGATGTGGTATAGAGAAAAAGTTATTGTTAGGATATGGTAGAGTGTGGTCAAACTAGAAAGAGGTTTATGTTGATGTATTATATCATTCATATTAGTGAGGGTAAGTATAGATGTTGAAAAGGGATAAAAAGTACTTTTAAGGTGATAGATCTAAATTAGGTTTCTAATTTTGAAGGGAAAGACCCATGAGATTTCTAGAGTTATGAGCTTAACTAGATAAAGAGGTATAGAAAATAGGTGAATGGTATTTGAGTTGTGAAGAAGGGATGTGTTGATTGAGTATTCACTATGGGTTTTTAGGGGACCTATGTTCTTAAATTGTTATCTAGTAGTTATACATTGGTATAACATAGGAGACATGTGTGATGCACGTGTTAGCACTAAGTCCTAAGCTTGAATGAGGAGTAGTGTGAAGAAGGAGATAGCACTATGACAGTGATAATCTTAGTTGAAGATTTTCTCTAGTAGGCTTTCCATAGTGTATGTTTGATGTTAAGATGTTAACTTCTGAGGAATGTGATGTTATGAGTTTGTAGTAGGTTTCCTTAGATGGAAATAGAGAATTGATGATAAATCATTACATAAGAAGAGGCATAAGATGTAATTTTTATGGTAGTCTAAACTTGTGAGAAGCTCTATGTTATGACTTGCTATGGGAATCTAGACATTGTTTTTGAGTTTTCAACATTACGCAGGCTGATGTAAGAATTCTTTCTCATCCCAAGTAATTAAGTCATTTGGGTCTTATGGATAGATGATGTTTAGTTTTCCATTATAGACAAATTTTCATATGATTAAATTATGGGAGCATAGAAGTCGAGTTTTAATAGCCAAAAATCAGAGGTTAGATTGTAAGAGTTGTGGAAAGTAGTTATGTATGCCAATAAGAGCAATAAGTATAGAAAGATACTCATAGAGACCGAAGGAAGCTGAGAGTGGTACCTCAGAAGAAAGTCGTAGCAGCGATTTTATATCTTTGAGTATAGTGTAACAAGAGAGTTTAAAATATTCTTTGGAATAGTGATACTTTGACTATGTAGAGAGTTATACTTATAGATTAGTAAGGATAGTTGATTCACAAACTCAGATAGATAACCTTTGAGCTAAGGGGGAGATATTGAGGTAGTGAACCAAAGCGGGTCTTGAAATTTTGAGGTGATACCTTTTTCCTGTCTTGTGTATGAGTGTCATGTCCTAGGCCCATGAACCTCATATTAATTCTTATTTATATCAAGTTTAGAGGATATGATGTTGTAACTCCATTCAGTAATTCTGATCTTACCTTATAAATCTAAAGTTTTCAACCTATGTTGAACGTGGTGAGACTTGAGTTTTACACTATGTACAATTCTATGAACTCAGCATAAACCTTGAAAGACGAGGGAGATCATATTATGTCATGAATATTCTCAGATTGGGTTTCTTGATTGAATCATGCTAATGATCTTTCGTTCTAAGCCTTTCCAATGATCCTCCTTTCTGATCTTGCTAATAATATTTATGATAGTAGATGAGTGATAGATGATGGGAGAGAGTGAGTGTTCTTGATTCTGATAACAATGTTATACTAATTCCATTTAAGTTTATAGATATGGAAGAGGAGCTAGATGTGATCTTGGTGTGTGCAACAAGTAGGTAGGAGAACACAAATTTATCTCTTGGTGAGAGTTAATATAATTGTGGGCATAGCTTGCTATGCTACGCTTGAATATTCATAGTGGTATTGACCTCAAAAAGGCCATAAAGTTGTTAGAACAATAGGCTTGAATGTGTGATGGTCCTAATATAAGTGATTGTAGTAAGCTAGTTGTGACTTTTGGGGTGAGGATTTCGAGTAGGTGTGTTAGAGTGGTGAGAGAAAGTAACATCTTTTAAGAGAAAAATCTTTACAAGGGTATAGAATAGAAACTAAGTAGGTTAGATTTTTATGAGTGTATTCACTATAGGTAACACATTGTAACTTTAGGTTTAACTTGAACTTGATGAGAGTGCACAACGAACATAGGTTTTAGGTTAGACCTTAGGCTTAAATTAATAAAGTGTGGTACATAAGAAGGATAGCATGGCCGAGGAGATTCTTTAAGATTTAAAATCCCCATTCCTATCCCTTGATACAAAGTGATCCCTGTCCTTATGTTGGTTAAACAACCTTCTCTAGAAATCATGAGGAAAGATGGAGGCAGCTTTGGGATTGTAGCCTTTTTCTCATCCATTGTAAGATCCCTTTTGGTGAGGGAGTTTCCTATCTATTAGTTAATATAATCATTCTTGAGTTCAAAGATTGATCATCTAGAAGTTTGAATGATTCGATTGATTGAGTTTTGATGTTCCATTCTTCCAATCAAGGATGAAGTTGAAGAAAGTGTCCCTATTCTTGATCTAAAATTATATGTATGTCCTTGAGTTTGAATTGTTAGTTATCTATATATTATGTTTGGTTGATTGATTGATTGATGAAATGACCCCAAAAAGTGTGATGTCCATTAACCGGCAAGGGTTTGATACCTTAGCCATGTAAATGGAGGGTGGGATTCCACTAACCAGCAAGGGATTGATGCCTTGGCCACCTAAATAGAGGGTGGGATGTCCATTAACCATTGCTGATGGGTTGATACCTTGGCCACCCAGATGAAGGGTGTGATGTTCATCTACCGATTAAAAGGTATATACCTTGATCACACTACAAGAGGGTGCTAAACCTTGGATTCTAAGGACTAGTTGCTTAGTCAATGATAATGGTTTCCCTCTACTCATATATTATGATTCATATAAGCATGATTTTACTTCAAGCATTATTCAAACATGTCATGTTACTACTATACTATTTATTGTCTATGTTCATGCATTTTGATTATGTTACCTACCTCTTGTCGCATTGCATCCTACATACATAGTACATTCAAATGTACTAACGCATACTCTATGCCTACATAATATTACCATGTAGAAACTGGAGCTCTATTTGGTCATCCTCCTCCTCCACATGGCTAATGGCTTCCATTCAAGCTAGTTAATAAGTCCTCATGTCCGAGGGAAATATCTATGTTCTAATGTTATGTATTGAAGACTATCTTTCCTTTTTAGTATACTTTGACTATGAGGTGAGCCCGATTGCTTATCTTGGTCCTCGCTAAGTTCTATGTTAGAGGTGTTGTTGGATAAATGTATATTATGTTTGAGCTTTGACTCACTTATGTTATTCAAGCTATTTAAATATGAGTCTCTCTCCCATGGTCTCAATTTCCCCTTATTTATATTTCTTATTATGAACTATCTTGCTTCTGCGACGAAGGATGTGTGATGATATGCTATGAGGCTTATTTGGGGTTCCTTCTGGTTCTCCATTTGTCGGTCATGTCTAGTCCCTAGGCTTGGGTTGTGATACAGATGGTATTAGAGCACTATGTTGACAGATCCTCAGAGTTCAACACACCGCATTCATTAGAGTCTTATTCATGGTTTTGTTGTGCGCCACAACTATAAGTAGGAGGCTATGAGACATTTTAGGAAAAGTTTCCCTTCTTCATGTTCTAAGTCGTGCTATAGAGTCAAAGTAAGCCTTACCCTAGTGATTGTTCTTTACTGTGCTAGGTCATGTCTAACACTCAAGCAAGAAGGGCCTAAACTCCTGAGGAGCAACCTACCAATGGTGAGTTCTGGAATGCTCTCACTATGCTTGCCCAAGTTGTCATCAACCAAGTCAACCAAGGGGCCCAAGCCCCTCATGCTACTACCTTGGGAGCTAGGGTAAGGGACTTCATGAGGATGAATCCTATCATGTTTTATGAGTCAAAGGTAGATGAAGATTCACAAGAATTCATTGATGAGGTCTACAAGATTTTGACTATCATAGGTGTTAGGCCGAATGTATAGGCGGAGCTGGTGGCATACCAACTCAAAGGGGTAGCCCAAATATGGTATGATCAATGGAAGAGAGAGAAGGGAAATGGTAATGTGGTTCGATGGGAGGAGTTCAAAGTTGCCTTTCTTAATCAATTCTTCCCACTTGAGCTTAGGGAAGCTAAACTGATGGAGTTCATGAACTTGAAACAAGGTGTTATGAGTGTGAAAGATGCACTCAAATTTACCCAACTTTTAAAATATGCTCCTCAATTAGTCTCCGATGCAAGGACTAGGATGAATAAATTTATGGTAAGTGTCTCCGAATTAGTAAGTGAGGAATGCCAGTCTGCTATGTTGATTAGTAACATGGATTTATCCCGATTGATGATGTATGCCGAACAATTAGAGGAAGAAGAGATGAGGAAGAAGATGTGTAAGGAGGCCAAGAGGGCCATTTTGAAGGGAAGTTCCAGTGTCCCAAGGAAAAAAGGGTTATGGTGCCTTATGCTAGATGCCAAAGGTGTGGTAGATATCGTTATGGCCCATTCTTGAGAGGTACTGATCCTTGATATAGATGTGGGGATATGGGTCATAAGATGAATGATTATCCTTATAAGTGCAACAAGGGTAAGGGTGGTGAAGTTGATCAAGGGGGTTCCCTAAGATGTAATCGGTTCTATGCTCTTCAAAGGAGGCAAGAGGTAGATGGGGCACATGATGTTGCTACCGGTATGTTGAAGTTTCCTTAACTTAGATGTGTGTGCATTATTAGGGCTGGTGTGTTATTACCTCTTTCATTATTCTTTTAGTTGCTAGTGGGCTTCTTGTGTGCCTCGAGTTATTATGCGAACCATTGGTGTTTACCTCTTGGTTGGGTATATAGTTGCTAGAAAGTTCATAGGTATTATACCATGTCCATGTTACATTAGGTCTTTCCTTGTGGCTTGTTAGATTTGATGTGATGGATTTTGATGTTGTACTTGGAATAGAATAGTTGCATGCATGTTGTGTCTCCTTAGGTGGTAGGACCAGTAGAGTTAGATTCCAACTCCCTAGTGAACCCATCTTTGAGTGGGAGGTTGTCAAATGCTAACAAAAGGTGTAGGTCCATACTTGTCTTAAGCTTCATTTGATCTCTAAGGGTTGCCCCATCTTCTTGTTGCATAAGTCTTGTCTTGTGATCTTGGTTGAACTTAGTTTGATGGATTTGAGGTCTTGGAGTGGTTTGAGTACTTGAATAGCGTATTTCTAATGAGTGTAGAACCCGTAAGGTTGTAACATGATGGTTGAAGATGGTTGATCTATTTGGACAACTACAATGGGTTTGTGGCTTCACTAAGGTTGATCTTTGGTTTGAGCATTTTCTCCAAGTGAGCATTATTAGTACTGGTGGAGTTGTTTGGTTGATTTATGCATTGGCTACATTTGTGGGACCCTAGAATAGGGTCTTAAAACCCTACCTTCATATGTTTATGGTGGTCTATAATGATAATGTATTGATTTGTGTTGAGCTTGTGAATCACTTGGGGGTAGTGTTGCAAGTCTTAGAGGATGAGAGGTTGTTTGTTAAATATGATGGTTGTGAATGGTGGCCAATAAGGAGGTGGTTAGAGCTCCTTAAGGATGATGGTATGTGTGTGCATTATTTTTCCCCGGTAAGGCTAATGCTGTGGCCAGTGCTCTAGGTAGCTTAGCATGTCTTGTTAATAGTGGCAAAGAGGAGACTAGTGGGGTTCATCAGTTAGTTAGACTGGAAGTTAGTTTGGGGGAAGGTGAGAATTGTAGCTTACTGTTCTTTGGTTGAGGAGGTCTAGTTTAAGCAAAGTCTTGATTACGCTTTATTAGAGTTGGAAGTTTTAGGTGGAAAGATAGTAGAGTGGAGTGTATCTCCAAAGGGAAAGATGGTGATTCGTGGCAACAAGTGGCATAGATGTGGCTAAGGTTGACAGGTGAGTTATGGTTGTGAGCACTTTTAGAGTATAGAGGAAGTTGGTAAGGTTGAATATGGATGGGATTTTCCTAGGGATATGATTATGGTTTGTTTGGTTCTTCATGTTTCTAGGTTGAGGAGTTGTGTTGGTGGCTGTAGCACTATAGAACCCTTTGAGATGGTGGGTGATGTGGAGGATAAGTTGACTTAGGAGAAAGTCCCGGTGGAAGTGTGGATGGATAAGTGAAGAAGTTGACTAATATTGATGTGGTATTCGTCAAGGCCCTTTTAGTGGAGTCGTCTATTCATATATAGCTCTTGAGGAATCGGTGCAAGCATAGAAAAGCAATACCCATATCTCTTCCATTCTATTCAAGCTTATGATAACATGTCAAGTCCATCTCTATGATTCCAAGTCTTATGTTTCAGCCCTATGTCATTCATATGCATTCATGTTTAAGTTGGCAAGTTTATAATGATTTTACACTTATGATTGACATTTTGAAAATGTTATTTTAAAGGGTATTGTTGCATTCTTGTTGGGGTTGATCTCCTTGTGATTGTTCTTCTCTTGTATGTTTCTTCAACATTCAGGGACGAATGTTCCCAAGGAGGAGATACTGTAACGACCCTAAAAAGTTCCCAAAATGTGCCTTGGAATGCCTAAAATTTTAAATTCTATATATCTCAAAATCCATGCATGATATCAAATATTTGACTTCATATTCTTGTTAAGGGGGTCAAGACTAGGAGAGAAGGGTCTAACCCCGATTTAAAGGCTTGAGTTTAATCCTTTGTGTCGGGGAGGGGTTTTGAGACTTGAGTTTAGGAGTAAAATATTTGGTTAATTGTTTGAATAAGTATTGGGGGATGTTCTGAATGATACGAGGAAGCAAAATGGCTAAGTATAGGTATTTTCATGTTTGAGAACACTTAGACCCAAGACTTAAAAGTCTTGGATGGGACAAAAAACTAGACTGAAAAATACACTTACGCGCGTCTGAATACTGTTTTCGAGCTCACTTTGAAATTTTGAAATTCACTACAGTTGCTCTAAAATCAGGGTTAGACCCTTATCCCCCTAAATTTGAACCCCAGAATAAGAATATGAAGTCGAATTTTTGATATCATGCACGAATTTTGAGATATATGAAAATTATGATTCTAGGTACTTCTGAGTACACATATGATGCCAAAGGATGGTATTAAGATTGATCCTTAGGAGACGTGTGTAAATAGAAATTAGCCTAGACCTTTGGCTCCCTTGGATATTAGGAGTTTCTTGGGCTTATTGAGTTACCACCGGCGGTTTGTGAATGGGTTCTCTTATATTACTTCTCCTATGACTAAGTTGACCCCAAAAAAGGATAAGTTGTCTACGCTACTATTGTACTCACCGGATAGGGTGGAAAGGTTTGTTGTGTAGTGTGGTGTCATTCGGCTTGGTTTGGGTTGTGTGTTGATGCAAGATGGTTGGGTGTAAGTTTATGCTTTTAAATAATTTGAGATGCATGAGAAGGATTATCTTATCTATGTCCTTGAGTTAGAAGCCGGGGCTTTTGCTTTGAAAATTTGACATCATTTATTGTATGGGTGCATGTTGATGTATATACCATCCACTAGGGTTTCTAATATGTGTTCACCCAAAGGGATCTTATCTTGAGACAAAGAAGGTGGTTAGAACTTCTTAAGGATTATGATGTAAGTGTACATTATCATCCCGATAAGACTAATGTTGTGGCGGATGCTTTGAGTAGGGAGTCTATGGGTACACTGACTCATGATGATGGTGGTGAATAAATATTGTTGGGAATGATTTGCAAATATAAATAAAAGGGTGAATAAATATTGTTTGAAATGATTTGCATATATAAATAGTGTAAGTTAGATTATCATTTTTAAAGATAATGTTCACTTTAGATAAATCAATGACATTATTTTTTTAAAAAAATTAATAAGTATATGTTAGAAAATGAATTTATGATTAATAAGGCATATAAAAAGAGGATAAATCTGAACTAATAATGAATGTAAGAGATGTTGGTAAATACTTAACCTTTATATGATGATGGTACTTATTTTTTGCTCGATTCAACTATTCTGAATTTTGAAATGTTGTGAGGTTTTGTATATCCTATTGATCCTAAAGAACTTTGCGTTGTTATCTTCTCAGGAAAAGAATTTGATATTTGAGTTTTTGCTTTTGTTGAATTCCTTTAAGTCTCAATTTCCATGGACTTTGTTGACACAAATCATGAAGAGACACTATCTAATAAATTGAGTGCTTCTTTAACCAGTAAATATCTAGTTTTTTCAGTTTGCATCTCGTTTTCCCGATTAATATTATGGCACATGAAACTTTATACATTCCTTTAGTGGCTGAGTACTTTGACTACTTTTCTCTGAGGACTGTAACCTGGATTCCTCGGAGTACTTATTTTCTAGTACTCTTACACATTCATCACATCTCCAGCCATCTGGTGCATCTTCATAACAACCCACCGTGTAATATCTGGAAAGAAAAGAAAAGATGCACTCATATATTTTCATGTTTTGCCTTTTGTCTTCTTTTTAGATATTGACTGTTGGATTGTCATTAAGATGAACTAGATGATTGGAGTTGTGAAGAATGTTCAAAGAGTACTAGAAAATAAGCACTCTGATGAATCAAAGTTACAATTCTCTGAAAAAAGTTGTCAAAGTACTATACCACTAGAGAAACATATAAAGTTTCGAGGTGGAATAATATTAACTAGGAAAAGGAGGTACAAATCGAAAAAACCAGATATCTACTTGTTAGAGAAGCAGCCAATCTATAAATATTGTCTCTTCAAGAGTTGTGTCGACAAAATCAACGACGACTAAGACTCGAGGGAATTCAACGAAACTTAAAACTCAATTATCAAATTCTTTTCCAGAGAAGAGAATAGTACAATGTTATTTAGGATAAATAGGATATACAAAACCTCACAACCTTTCGAAATTCAGAATAGTTTGATCGAGCAAGAAACAAGTACCATCATCATCTAAAGGCTAAGTATTCACCTGCATCTCTTACATTCAATATTAGGTCAAATTTATCCTCTTCTACTACACTTATTCATCATAAATTTATTTTTATGATATACTCTAATTAATTTTTTAAAAATAACGTCACTGATATATCTAGAGTGAATATTACCTTTCAAAATGTTAATCTACCTTACACCATTTTTATTTACTAATCTTTCCAAACAATATATATTTACTTTTGTATTTTCATCTAATTGATGTAGCTTGCTTGTTACGTACCAATGTTCAAATGTTCTGGAGATTAGGAGTCCAAATGTCATGAAAACGAGTGGAATAATGAATCCACTTATGACACATTGTGATCCTGCTCTAGCTCACTCTTGGAAGTAACTATTCTTCATCATATACATTTTCTAATTCAAATTTAGCTAATCTTTATTTTTTGATGGCACATCTTTGCTAGCTCATCTTCTTAATTTTCCCATTGATTAGTATGGATAAGTACATAATACTTTATTTGAGGAATTGGTACCATTCACCAAGAATAAAATTTCTCTTCCCTATAATTTATCTATCTCTTTTCTCTTTGCATTTCAGGGGACGTTTTGACATCTTTGATGCTACAAAAGTGTACCCATGATGCTCAACAATTATATTTGGGTACATCGTCCTTCCAAAGTTAGACGTAAGGTGTATAAGTTCTCATGTTTTTTGCCTGGTACTCTTAAATTTCAACTAGTTCCCTATGGGAATATATAGGTAAGTCTATTTAACAATCATCTTCCAAGTAAAGAAGATATAGGGCTATATTTCTTTAGAAGTTAGAAGGAAAGGGCAGCTTCTACCTTATATATCTATTCTTAGAGAGGTAAGGGTTGCAAAGCAAGACTTCACCCTTGTCCTAAAATATTTTTACTAGAAATTGATGTGCATTTTTGGTTATATATAGATATGGGATATATAATGCTCTCGTGGAGTACATACGTAGCAAAAATTTGGTCATAAGAAAGGCTATTAATGATGCTGAGTTGTTTGCATTTGCTTCCATAGTCCTGCATTCTCAAAGTACATCTATAATCTCTATATTCTTTTCTCATTTTCATTGATTTATCTGAGAACTATACTCTATAGAAAGAATACATTATGTGATAATCGTAGAGCTATATATCCTTATACCTCTCGGAATACTAAACTCTTCTTGTGGGGATTATTTTACCGCATCGAACAAGGCACTGATGGATGTTCTGAACTGGCCAGCAACAACGTGTAGGAAGACTGGACATTATAGTCTCGACAACTACTTTTAGAAATTGCATTGATTTCTAGCTTTTCAATAGAAACCCATTTGCTATGTATAATAGTACAACTACATTCAGTTCTTAGGAGATTATTTTGCTTTTAACATTATTGCTCAACTTTATCTTTATTGATAACAATTCAACTGTTTGACTTGTATGTCTTAGCTTATCTCGTATTATATAATTGAGTTGATATATGTCTTAATTTGACTGACTTGGGAGAGCTGAGTGCTACCATAGTTGAAAAAAAATTGGTTCATGAAAATCACATGCACTAAATTTACTCCGCCCCGCCCCTGCCTCCTTTCCCCTCGTTTTTTAGTTTATTTTCTTTCAACAAAATGATGATGAGATGTTAAGCTTATCTCAGTAATATGGGGGTTTTATTTTCACTTTTTGTTCGTTGATAATCATTATAATTTTAAATGGTCACTATATATGCTTCCTTCTAGTATGGTATTTGTTGCATATCCAAGACACTCAGGCTCAAAGGAATTGTTTGAATAGTAAACACTTTTCATCTTCAATCCTAAAATATGAGTTCAAAAAACATATGATGACTATGACTTAGCGGGTTTTTTTTACCACTTAATTGTAATCGAAAATACTATAAAAGAGCATTGAAAAGTAAAACATAGATACTTTGAACTTGAAAACCAAAAATGTCTTAAGGGGTCATTTGGTTGGTACCAATTTATTCCGAGATAAGTTATCTTTGAATAGGTTATTGCATCGTGTATATGAGATTATTTATTTCATTACTAAGTAGAAATGGTGGAACAATAATCCAAGGATTACCTAGTACCTTCAATCAAACATAGATAAAATAATCTTGAATTTTATCTCAAAATTATGATTACACATATCTCAAACCCCTAAAGGTGTAAAAACAACCTAAACCTAAGGTGTAAAGAAGGTGTAGGGAAACAGAATTAAGAAGTTTTTTTCATTTAATTGGCTAGAAAGCAGTCACCAAGGTGTAAAAAAAGGTGTCCCTGGAATTAAAAAATTGAGAACACAATAAGAGTCTCCTAATGAAATGGTTATGCAAATATAATTGAGCTGACAAATACCCTAGAGAGTTTTAAGGGTACAATCTAGAATGAAGATTCAAATATATAGAAAGGGGATGCAATGAAGGGGTTCTCAGTAAAGTCAACATATTTTCTCTTGAACTCCGCCGGACAATATGTACAAAGCTATCACTGGTGAAAAATCTAGAAGGCAAAGGCTCCATTGGAAGTTAGGTATTTTTCTTGGTTGGTGATCGGAAGAGCATGTCTGACTTGTGAAAGTCTACAAAGGGTTATTTTTGCTTTTCTTGGTTGGTGATTATAAGAGCCTGACTCATGAAAGTCTACAAGGGTTATTTCATGCACCTTGGGTACTTCTACTGAGAAAGTGAGTTCAACTACTTAATCCTACATTGCAAAGAGACTAGACCATGCCACCAACCGCAATGGAGTTAGCAAAATTTTTTTGGGGGGATAGGGGGGTAGGGGTGGATATTTAGAGGAAGACAGAGGAAATAGTGATCATATCTTGTGTATTATTTCTGGACTGTATATCTCTTGTAGGCTTATGCGAATGAAACAATGTTTTTTTTACTTTCTAGATGCTTGCATGACACAATTTACACTTACATTCAGGGCACACAAATCATAGATCAAACGATACAAGTTGCATATTTTTTAGCTCCCGATTGTGCAAAAGGATCAAATAATTGATCTAGATTTCATCATAAGGATCAGATGATGTATAATCAGTACTTCTACAGCGTGGCCTGATGACCTAACACATTAAAGCCTTTATACTCAAATGAAACAAAACAAGTATTGCCAACTTAAAAAGGCAAAATCTTCTAGATAGACAGGAAAATTGATCTTCTATAGAGCAAAGATGAATGTGCATGTTACCTACATATTTCATTAAAAGGGAATACAAAAATGGAAAAACAAAAATGTACTTTTAAAATCACTACACAGAGTTGTGGATGGACGTATAAGCAGCTCAACATCATTTCTAAACATTCTTATCACAAAATCCTTGATATGCACGATCTCTACCAGAGCAATATATATACATCAAACCTGCATATAATAGGAAATGCAAATCTTTTTCCAATAAAAAGATTTCTGAGAAAGAGCGCACTTCTACTTTGCAATCCTTACCTCTTTTCGGATAGATATATAAGACAAATCCTAACCTTTCTCCCTTACTTTCAAAGAAATTCAGACCTATATCTTCTCTACTCCAATAGTGATTGTTGAATAGACTTGTCCAGATATCCCCATGCAGCACAATTTCAAATTTAAGAGTATTAGGCAATAGCCCTAAGAATACATGCACCTTACGCCTAACTCTGGAAGGTGGATGATCCTAGACACAATTATTTAATGTCCCAAGTACAAGTTCCAGATCACCTAAGATGTCAAAATTTCACCTAAGATGCAAAGAAGAAGAGAAATACTATATTATAGGGAAGGAACCCTGCATTCCTATTGAGTGGTGCAATATTTAACACCGTGCCACAAGTGTAGAAAGTGGAAACAGAGCAAGAATTGGATGCCATAGCATATATTGATAAGGTAATGCTGCCCATCAAGGCTAAACCAAATGCGCACACTAGGTGTTCCAGCTGGGATTCAAACCTGGAATCTCCAAGTTGTTAGGCTAGAATGCCGTTGTGACTAGGCCATCCTCTAGGGAGCTAACATTATGTTATTAACTAAAACATGTTATGTATGTTTCTTTCCTAATCAATTGGAAAAGTACAAAGAAAAAGATTAATGAGTCAGCAGACTAATAGAAAGTTTGGGTCATCCAAAAAGCTAACATGCAAAAACAGAGATGAACTGCATTTGAATTTCCTTTTGGAGCTCCATTTAGCCTGTTAATCTATATTAGTAATGTGTATGATGAAGGGTACTTCCAGGAAAGAACTAGAGAAAGATCATGATAGTGTACCATAGATGCATTCACCATTTAACTCTCATTTACAGCATCGAGACTCCTACGCTCTAGAATGGTAGAACCACTCAAAAAAAAATTGGCTACTACAATTTGACGAAAGTGTAGAAGTAAATAAATTTTGCTATGAAAGCTTTACAGATAATGACGGTGTAAGAAAAATCATTTTCAAAGATAATATCAACATCATTTAAAAAAATAAATTAATTGGAGTATATGATAGAAAATAAAATTTCTGAAGAATAAAGATATAAAAAAAGGAAAAACCAAATAAATTAATGAATATAAGAGATGTTGGTGAACACTTAACTTTTAGATAATTGCACTTGTGTTTTGTTTTGTTGGCATTTTGAAGATTCTTAAGCTTCATATATCCTGTTGTGTTGTGTTTTTGTCAAGTAAAGAATTTGAAATTTGAGCGCTTGTCTTGATGAAATTCCCTCGAGTCACTATTGCAATGGACTTGGTTGAATCAACTCATGAGGAGACTGTATTTATCAGTGGAGATTATATTTCTTGATTCCTGGTGACAACTAAGTGCTTCTTCAACAGGTAGATATCTCATTTTCCTGGTCTGTAATCCTTTTCCCGATTAATACAATGCCTACTAGGAAATTTACTATGTTTCTTTGGTTGAACAATACTTTGACAAATCTTTGCAAAGGCATTTAACTTGAATCCCTTAGAATGCTCATTTTTTGGTCGATGAAGACATTACTCCCAAGCCCAATCCACTAGTACATCTTCACAATAACCCACCATGAAACATCTTAAAGGAAGAGAAAAAAGAATTTTTTAAACAGGAGGAGGACTACATATGCATAAAAGATATAGGCAGTAGATACAAGAATATAATTAAATGCCACAACATGCCAACAAAATAATTGATATATACTTTAGGTGGAAACCAATATGCAATAACATTAGGATCTGGTTATGAAGAATGCCAAAAAGATCAGACAACTCAAAAAGGTCCATATTCTCCCCTAAGAGTTAATATGACTTCTATTTGTGTTTTCAATTCTATTCGACTTTTCACCCCTACTTAAGATATTCAGAAAAAGGGAAGCAAAGCTGATAATATCGCTAGCAATCTCCTTCAAGAAGAGCAGCCTCTTCTCCCTTAAAGATGGCAAGCCTACCAAAAAAGAAGGGGTTTGGCATTGGGACAATGTTTGATGTTTACAAAGAACATATAGATATAACACTAGCTAATGAAGCAAGTGTGATTCAAAGAATGACAGCTTTCAGCTTGCCTAACTGCCCTTTGATGCTTAAAATCAAGAGATAGAGAGAGAAAGAGAGAACTTACTAGTGTATGCAAATATTTTCACTCTGATAGTAGGTAAATTGTTTCTTGAAAACCTATATCATCGCAAATTTCACAAATATTTTTCTGCAAGTCCATAGGAAAAATCAAGAAATTCATAAGCTTACCAACTCTTCATCCAACTTAAGTGAAGTTTTGGTTTTGGCAATGACCAAGGATATAGATGCTATTAAAGTGCTCCATTCATCTTCATTTGTCACATGAAACCAAGATTACCATATGAACAGAATAAAGAATGAGGAAACAAAATGTCATTAGTTACACAGATGACAACAATAATAAATACTCAGTAAAATCTCATCTATGGGGTCTGGGGAGAGGTAAGTGTATGAAGACCTCACCACTACCTCATAGAGAGACTATTTTTAGAAGAGCCTCGACTTAAATATATCAACCCTAAAAGCAGAAAAATACTAGATGTAGAATAACAACTAAATGAAAAATAATGATAATTTTATAAACAAATAAAGTTGCAAAATAAATGACGATCTAATAAATAATATATAAAGATGTCACTAATCTTAGTAACTTACTACATCGCAAGGCAAGACAATATCCTATCTTTACTAAACTATTAACCTTCTACACTAATACGCAACCTTCATTCCTTTCTATCTAAGATCATATCCTCAGTAATATGAAGTTGCACATATCTTGTCTAATTACCTCCCCTAAATACTTTTACAATGTTCCTCTACCCTTCTACGTAACCCCTAACTCCAATCTATCCTACCTCCTAATAGGAGCATCGACGCTTGTCCTTTGCATATGCCTAAACCATCCTACTCTTGCTTTTCTCATTTTATCTCCACATAAGTCATTCGTACCCTATCCCGGATAACCTCATTCCTAATCTGGTCACACCTAGTAGTCCACACATCTATCTCAACATCCTTATCTCTGCAACCTTCATCTTCTGAAAATTATGAGTTTATGACTAGCTCCACTTTTCATAGCAAAGACAGTCTAACCATCATTCTGTAAAACTTACCTTTAAATTTAGGTGGTATCTTCTTATCACACAATAATTCAAAGGCAAGCCTCTATTTTATCCATGCTACCCCAATAAGTTGTATGACATCATCATTGATATCACTATGATGCCGCCTATTGGGTAAAATTATGAAGTGTTTGTTAGTGAGGAATGAGACTGGAGGATGAAATTTGGAGTGCATTGAGGGGCATGTTGTCAAATGAGGCAGTTTTAGAATGCTTTGTGGAAAGACATTTAACATGTATTATGCAGTCATACCATATATTTCTACAAGAGGTTGTTTCCGCCACTCAAACCCCTAACCTCCTTGTCACGTGGCAACAATTTACTAACTATAAAAAGGCTTTTGTTACGTTACTGTAACAAGTATTTAGATTATATACACATAATAAAGCTTGTAAAGTTACTTAGATATGACTAGGAGGTCAAGGGTTCAAGCCTTAGAAACGTCTAACAGATATTCAAGATAAGACTACATTCAATAGACTCTTATAGTTGAGCTCTTCCCAGGACCCTGCACGTTGCAGGAGCTTTAGTGCAACGGGCTTGTCCTTTATCCATTTTGTGTGTCTCTCTCTAACTTGACATGATGTTTAAGAAAAAAAAGGAGAATTTTGATGCTTGTGATTTAAAAGTTCATAAATATTTATGTGGCTAAGATTCATTTTGTTAAGGGTAAAAGATGAATCTTAAAGTTAAATTACTTCTAATTGTAGTAAGGTGACATTCGTTTTGGGATGAACTAAAAAGAAAAGGGTGCCGCATAAAATGGGCAGAGTGAGTACTATTTTTCCTTTACAATGCAACTTCCTTTTATTGTAATCATATTAGTATCTTCTATTTATAACAAAGAATATATATTGAGAAAGCAAAAGGCAATAGATATGGAGGTTAGTGAAGCTAAAGCATATTCAAGTCAACAGTTGGGAAAATTTGTCATTGCAACTACTAATAAATGTCAGTAGAACTTTCTATCCATGTGGATATTCACTACTAATATGACATTCCACACTATCCTTCATTTTAAGTGTTGAACACTCCTTTATTTTTATTTTTTTTTTACAATTTGCTGATTTCTATGGCAACACAAATCTCTTGGATGAAAGTGTAAGAGCAATTGTTATTTTAAGGTAACTTTGTATTAAAACCAGTACTTAGGCAATAGTGTAAAAAAACAATTTATGAATGGAATAGATACAGAAAATACTAGATATGAAATCAATCCTAAAAAGTGCCTCGGATTGTTGTTGTTTCACGTAAATATAGTTTAGTCCACCAAAAATAGAAAAGCGAAATGCAATTTATCTTAATATCCAATACTAAACTCCTCCAGTTCTCAAATTATCTATCATTTCTTTCCTTCCAAATACCTGATGGGATGATCCTCCATCTCTCTCCATTTCCTGCTTCTTGGATAATTCTTTTATTTGTGTTTTACTACGCATTGTGATGATCAGTTGTTAGTATTCTCCCACTAATTCCACATCCATGATATTCTCTAAAGCTTTGAACTTGAGTGTACCATATAGATTGTTGATAAAGTTGCCAAAGGAGAACTAGACTCAATATTTGTCATCGTCAGGCCTCTTGGACATCATGCAAAAAAAAATATAAAGCAATGGGATTTTGTCTGCTCAACAATATTGTTATAGCTACATAATATCTCTTGGATAAAAGAACAAGAGTTAGTTTAATTATTAAAACATTAGGTAGATTTAAATCTTTGAACAATATTGTACATTAAATCAAAGTTCTAAATATTATCTAGTTAATTTTCATGCAACCTAATTTAGGGATTGAAAAAGTTTTTTAATTGGTGATTGGGATGTCCATCATGGAAATGGCACCCAAACGATTTTTTGGAAGTACCCTCGAGTACTCTTCTTTTTTGTGCATATGTATGTAAGAGCTATTCATTTTTACCCATCAAATTTGGCACTTTAAATAAAAATAATGTTGAGCTTTCAGAAAAGAATTTGGGCTCAAACTTTGCCCATCTCTGTTCTCTTCTTTCTGTACTGCTTGTATAAACTTATGGTAATTCTCTATTGCTTGAAGACTTCAGAATCTAAATAAGTTGATTATGAAAACAAATAGCACTTTCATGTGTTCCGATACACTAAAAAGAAGAGTACTTTAGGGTCCTTCGAAAACATCTTTTGAGTTCCATTTCCATGATAAAACCCAATTGACAATTGAAGTTTTTTTCAATCCCCAAATCAGGTTGTAAGAAAAACGAAATAATATGTAGAACCTTTTGTTTAATTTACAAAATTGATCAACGATTTAAATCCACCTAATGTTGTGCTAATTAAATTAACTTTTATGTATTCATTCAAGAGATATTGTGTAGCTATAGAAACTTTGTTATACAGACAAAATCTCATTGATTTATTTGCTTTTACATGATGTCTAAGAGGCCTGACGAGGGCAAATGTAGAGTCTAGTTTTTCTTCGGCCACTTTCTCAACAACCTTTAGAGTACACTCAAGATCAATACTAAGGATGCAACAATAGTGAGAATACTAAAAATTAACTATCACAATACACAGTAAAGCACAAGTAAAAGAATCATCCAAAAAAACAAGATTCGCAATTAAATTTTCAAGAAGCAGATTATGAACACCGTTTTAATTTCACAAAGTTTACATGTTTACCAACCAAATTATAAGGAAAGATAGCATGTATAACTGAAACACAATCCAATCATTTTTGATAGATTAAGGGGGGGGGGGGATTGAGTACTCATTCAATTTCATATTATTTGGCCATTGTTGACTTGACATATCCTTTCAGCCAATTTTACTTAGAAGTGTATTTTACTATACTAAGCTTATTAATGATGACAAAATCTATTTGGAAGGACATTATGATAATTGAATTTGGTGCAATTCGGTGTAATTACATTGTCTGACCTATTTGGTTGAACATGTAAGTATTAATCAGCAAGTAATTTGGTGTAATTGACAGGGTTACACTATTCAATTCATAGGGGAGGTGTGAATTGCTAGTAGCTATATAGTGTAATTACACGTTGGTACTTATTTCATAGTGCAATTAACAGGGTTACACTCTTCAATCCAACTATAGGTTATAGATTAAAGGGGAAAATTGAGTACTCAGTTTCATATTATTTTGGCCATTGTTGACTTGGCATATCCCTTCAGCCAGTTTTACGTAGAAGTGTATCAAGCTTTCACAGGTTTGATGCCCAAAGGGATAACCATATTGTAGTTCCAAGAGAATCTAATTTCTTTCTTAAGGCTTCATAGACCGATTAGATAGTGTTTAGTTATTTTCTTGAGTTATTTTAAAACTATTGATTTCACTTTCGCATATCTTAGCACTTTGAGTTTTCATGATTATGCTACAAGACTTGACATGCATTTTTCATTGTGCCTATTCTAGTTCATTTATGGTGCTTAAGTCTTTTACTGAGTAAGTCAGCCTAGTTAAATAGTGTTCTTAGGGACAAATGGTTTCCAAGTGTCAGTCACGTCCAAGACGTAGGCTCGAGGCATGACACTGTCCTCTCCAAACTCCATTTGTGGGATCAAATTGGGTATGTTATTTTTATTGTACTAAATTTTATAGTTATTTCTAAATGGTTAACTCATTAATACAGGTGAAACACATGCCCGGGAAAGATCATCCTCATGAATTAAATGCTAAGAGGATTCATCAACACTTCAGTGTAGAGAATAGTACTTATGAGAATAGTAGCGAAGCTTCAAATCACACCTTGACAGCCTCCGTACTCATGAGAATAATACAAAAGCTTCAAATCATACCTTGACAGCCTCCCTAGAACACATTTTCTTTCTTCAATGAATCATAAGTCAGTCATGTGAAATAACGGTAATTCATGTCAATGCTCGAATCATTCTCTTGAAGCAAAATATCATTAAATTGCTCAAGCCTGTAAAATGAAAAAAAAATGCTAAGTTCTAATCTAAACCAGCAAGAGGTGAAGGTCCATATTAAAAAATGGCGACAAAAAATGGCAAACTCGTAATTATCATGAAAGGAGAAACATTTCACATAAAGTGAAGAATGACATAGATTATCCTTTATGCTTTTCTGTCACTGTTTCTTTTCAGGGTGAAAAAAATTAATGCCACCCAGACCCATGTAGCCATATGCTCACGATCAAAGAATAGGCGATAAGAAAAGTACCATTTGATCTTCTTTGGCTTGCTTTATCCAACAAACCAATAACACTTTATCCTTTCACCAGAATCAGTCTCGTCATATCATTAGATTAGTTTTTTATTATATGATTACTGATTAACTAACAGTTTTTTTGTGGATGCATTATGACCTAATACGTTAAAGCCATATCAAGGTGGTAATAGACATGGCAAATGTTCTAAACTATTATAGGGTAAGAAAATTTTTCACATCATTCTGTTCTAATTGTACTGGGATGCTATTTCATATAGCTTAATATAAGGTAGCACCTTCAACTTGACAAAGACATGAAGATTTCACGGTAAAATGAATTTTCAACCATTTCAATTAACTACTACTTTTCCAGCAACATTTTTCAACCGAGAATTCCTCTTCTTGAGTCCTATACAAAATTCAAACCCAATAAATCTTTTTAAATTTTCAAAGGCCATAACGCCCACAATAGTATACACATTCTACTATTTCATGCTCATAGATTTGAAATTGCAGACTCCCTTCACACATCAATCCATTTTCCCACTCCTTTCATAAGTGGCGCTGCATTCACCACTTTATTTTGTTAGGGAAAAAGTTCAAATTAATTTAATAAGCTTTCCTAGTTTAAAAGTTTCCTAATTAGGTATTAGTATTCATTATTTAATAAAAGTAAGATTTGAATCCCCTGTTATTTAGGATGATTTTTCCCTATAAATAGAGACGAAATTAGTTGTGGGAATAACATAATTGCTAACCTTATTTGAGAGGTTTCTCTTTGACACATTTGTGTGGTGGTTATAAATTTATCTAGCAACCTTACAAGAAACATTCTTTGGGTTACTTCACCTTGGGTGATCACACACCGACCCCCGCAATCACTAGATACAATCAATGAAATTTTGAGTGAAACTCTTCATAAAAAAATCCTCCTGAAGCCCCACCCGTCTTTTCTATATAGCCGCATAATCATCACAAGTTTTCTCTAATGCAATACCAAACCAAGACCTTATAGTGGGCTAATTCATAAATTGAGTTTTTTAAGAATGGTAACAGTTAATCTATATATTCACAGGTATGCATACATCAAAATATGTAGTCCCATCCAAAGGTATTATTACAACTTACAACTGGAACATCTATCCGTCATTGCGGTGCTCATCTTAAAACATCTCCTTTCCTTTATTTAGACTCTGTCCACATTTATGCAAGGAAATCTTTGATTTCTAGATTATCTTCATGACCAATGCTCCTTCTGTGCCTCCGATGAATTTTTTTCCTTATATAACTATATAATACTAACTCAGCTAAGATTCCTTACCCTTTTACCCTTTCATCTGTTTGAGTATAGTTGTTGTCATTCTGCAACACCAATCTATCCCTTCCTCTTTTAGGTTGTCATAAACTACCTATTTTGTAGAAAACAGTTATACTCCATTCCTTTGCAAATGGTGCATCCATATGTAATTCTTACGAATAACTTAAATTTAAGCCATTCATTTCTTTAATTAAAACCAAAAGTATTAATTAAGTTATGAATAACTTAGCTTTAGTTTGTTAATTTTTGAATTCTAGAGCAATTAGAGTTCTTTGTTGCTCACACTTGGATGTCCAATAAGGGTGTAAATCTAGATATCAAATTCTTCATGATCTAAATTTTATGATTCAAGGATACAAATCTAGATACAAATACATGTGTGAGGATTTGACTAAAAATAATTCAAATATACAAATTATACTTATAAAAATATCTAAATTATGGATGATTATTTGGAAGGAAAGTAATGCATGAAGTTTGATTCTGTAACTATTACTAAGTATAGATGCGTCTCTTTATTATTTCTTATTAAGTTTGAATAAAAAATCATTATATCTGTGTTGGATTTCCCTATAGATCAAAGTTTCCACTATCATTTGACTATATCTGGTATTAATCCCAGACCTACGTCATGTCAAAACGGGTGCAACACCTAAAGTAAAAAGTTCGAGTAACTTAGGTTCTTTGCACCTAATTGTGAAATTTGGGGATTTTATTCTTGAATTTCACATGTCTTAAGATAAATCCTCATATTTTTTCTTTCACATTATTCTCTTATTTCTTTGAAGTAACCTGATTCTTTTCATATAGTGAATGAGGAATAGGGAGAAGATGAGTTGCGAATTTTCTCTACAAAGAAGAACAACGAACAAGAGCCATGGTGAGCTACCCTCTCTATTTTCTTCATTTTCTCTCTATGAAGAGTTCATTTTCTCTCCATGAAGAGCTACCCAGCAGGTCTAATTTAGCCTTTGCAATACTAGACTAAGTCAGAGTATATCGCCATGCATTTTATTACTTGCCTTACTAGTGTCATGACCCAACCCAGGGGGCAGTGATTGGTGCCGATAGGGCACCCAGACATACACTATACCAAATTTTCTATCCACATTAGCTAAGGAATTTTCCGAAATTTCGACAGAGTTTCCTTTGTTTTTCTAGCCAACCCCACCTTCAAACAGCGAACCCAACAGTACCAGACATTGCCATATGAACATATATACATATATATACATATGCGGGCCGACAAGGTCACCGCTGTGGCAGAGCCACCCAACAAACACAGCATACAAACAAGTTCATACCAAGATAATATCCCACACCCACATGTATCCACAGACCTCTATGTATAGAAAATGGTTCACAAGACGGGACAGGACCCCGTCATACCCTCGAATATATATATATATATATATATATAAATGTAACATACAAAATGAACGTGTACAAGTATATTCCAATGATCTGCTCCTGATGCAAGGGAGCACTTCAACGGTAGACGAAAGTCCTAAGAAGACGACCCTCTAACCTGTTCGTCT
>JAOTQJ010139605.1:0-39089 GCA_025642045.1 Solanum sejunctum | reverse complement strand
GTGATCAAGCCAATTTCATCAGGGATTAATCCTGAAAACATGTTAACACCTAGCTGAAGTTCTTTTAACTTGGACAAGTTGGTAAAATTTGGTGACAATGAACCTTGAAACAAATTAGATGAAAGATTGAGTCTTTCAAGGTTGTTCAAGTTACTGAATACTGTTTCAGGGATTGAACCATTCAAATGGTTTATCGACAAATCAAGATAAGTCAAATTATGGCAACGGAGAACGAATTCAGGGAATTCTGACCTCAGTTCATTATAGCCAAAGCTTAGATGCTTCAGCATAGGCATAGTCCTCATCTTAGACCAATCAGGAGTTTCTAAGTAATTTGATCCAAAATCCAAGTACCATACCTTCTGAAGATTGCTAATTTGATACGGTATAACACCTTCGATATTGTTGTCATAGAAGCTGATATATTCAAGATGAGTCAACTTCCCCATCTCTTCAGGAATGACACCTGACAAGATATTGTTACTCAGGTCCAGGAAAGTTAGCCTAGATGCATTGCCAATACTCGAAGGTATCGATCCACTAAAGTTATTCCCATTGAGATTGAAACTCAAGAGACTCGGAAATGAAGTGAACTCAAGGTGATCAAGAGAGCCTGAGAGGCCTGAATCAGAAAGATTGATCTCAGAAATTGTGCCACCAGCATTACAGACAATACATGTCCAATTGCACAAGTTTTCCAGATTGGAAATGGACCATGAATCCAACAAAGAAGTTGAAGCTAAATTACTCTTCCATTTGACAAGAGATTCACCTTCTCTTCTTGCTGATGATGTGATGGTTAATGGAAGTGAAGAAACAAGTAACACATACAAAATGTAAACTAAGGTACTATGAAATGTCGTCATGTCTAATATTTTATTTGGTTTGGTTTCAACACAACATTTTTGAACCTTTAGATGAAAGGGTTGTCAATATATAAGTGGAACACAAAAAGGGAGTATATTAGTAGTGGAAAAGCAATCATCAAAGTCTTACTTCCTCCCTTTTTATTGTCATCTAAGTCAACTTAATTAATTTTCAAACCAAAATTAAATTACATTAATTTGATATTTTAAAAGTATTAATAAATTGTAGTTTTTTCTGTATCAATATAACAAAACGTAAATCTTAAAATGTTAGTTAAAATTTATATTATTTGATTTTCAAAAAGAAAATTATAATAACTAAAAAGGAATGGAGTGAATTAAAAATTCAAAGAAGATGTCAGAATAACACGGTTTCTAAGCCATTAATTATTTTGAGGGATTTTGTCAAAATTATATGTCAACTTGTTCAATAGTAAATAAAATATTATGAGTGTGAATAATTTTTTAGGAAAAGCATAGTTATTAAAGTAAAACTTTGGTTGAAAACCAATACTATTAAAGAAAATTAAAATCAAGTCAATGTTTATTTTTTTTGTTGCATTTCAACATATGTTTGTTGTGGAAACTGACGAAAAAGTTTACTGGAATATTTGTATTAATATTTTGAAATACACAGCAAACAAACAAAAACAATCTTGAAATAATTGTATACTAGCAAAGAAGATTAAAATTTACTTTACATCACAAATTTAAATCCTATATATAAAATTTAATATTAAAATAACTAATAAAATTATTATCCTATACTCGTATGGTCCGACCTTCTCTGAATTTTACTCATGTCAAACTTGTCCTATAAAAATCTGACTGGATGGCTGACCTTTTTACAGCTCATTCAACAAATTAAAATTTGAAAATTCTTTTATTGGGGTCAAAATGGATGGCTATATTTAATGTACATTTAAATGGTCAACTACTCTGTACTCCTTAGTCCTTAGCTTGGTTTTCTCCTAAAAGATCACTACATTTTTTAATTGAAAAATTATTTTCACAAATAATTTTATTAAACTAGTGAGAGAAAAAATTGTGATGTTTTTATATTAAAAAGTAATTTTTTTAATATTTTAATAAAAAAAATTTTCATCATATATTCTTTCAGTAAGCTAATTCAATAAAAAATGAGTAACATAATTATTTTCTATGATATAAATCTTCATCAATTTACATTGAAAAAAACTTTTGTTTATAGTAATGGAACCAACGGAAAAAGTTAGGGAACATTTTATAGGATAAACATAATAATCTTAAAATAAAATTTAAAATTAATTTTATTTTATAAATAAAATAAAATAACCCTACTTATCTTATTCCCTAATCCCCGCAATCTTTAAAAAGTCCCTATTTGCTGATTAATAAAGATATTGACTAACTTCATTCATAATTATAATAACGAAATGGTACTAGTCTTTAACTATGTTATTATTATATGACTTTAGGGAAATTAGTGATAATAATGTAAAATGTGTAATTTATAGTGCTGTTTCCTATTTTTCACTTGTCTTCCCCTTTGACATAATTCAGTGGCACAATGGAATTAAAAAAATTATATCCTAAATACCAAGATCCAGAGCTTTTTCAAGATTTTTTTTTGGTTTCGCTAGATCTCATACTAGGTGTCATAGAATAAATATAATAAAATAAAAATAACAATGTCAATTGTTTTTAATTTTTTTTATTTGATATTCAGTATCTATATTGAAATTCGACTAATTTAAATTCATAATGAATAAGGCTCCATACAAAGGATAACACTTCTCTATCAGATTCAAGACACAAATCTCAAACATCTAAAATTAATAAGAGAATGTCACCCCATCTTTTGATGATTATTTATTATTGATTAAATGCTCAAATCATGTTTGTGGCCAAACCATTAAAAATCGTCTTATTTTAGTTATCACGATAAGATTTGGTACAAATTTTAAGAAAAAAATTAATTAAAAGTGTTATTTAACTGATACATTTCTTAAAAATAATTAAATTTTTATATGTGTCTCTTAATTCTAGAGTAATTAATGCTAAGGATAAAGTTATTTTTTTTATTTGTTTGATTATTTTGAACAAATTATAAATATGTTACTCCCTCCGTCTCATATTATTTGGGTTTCTGAAATTTTTTTCAAGGTTGAAAATATTTGAATTGTTCAAAGTTGAAGTTGAATGTTTAAAATTTTTTTTCATATTTTTTCTTTCATTTATTAAACTTTTATATTTTCTAGGATATAAATTACATTATATATTTATGATTTTACAAAAGGCAATAATAGAAAGTATGATGTAAATTTTATCTTTAAATGTGTTTCTTAATATGTGTGTATTACTTCACAAATTCAATTAAAATGAGACAGGGAGAGTATAAGCTATAAATTATACTTTTCATTAATATATTATATAAGCTATTAAGTTATTTAAACAGGTTTTAAATAACTAGTCATAAATTAACTTGTTCAATTATTATTAAGTTTTGGTTTATTAGTCTATCCTTTTATACTTATCTAAATACCTAATGAATTTTGTATTATAATTATACATCATGTATCAAATACAATTTTTTTTTTCAAAATATTTTAACTATAAATTTCTCATGAATCAATTTAGACTATATATCAATATAAATTTTTAAATTTAAATTAATAAAATCAAAATAAGTCCAACCAATAAATAAAGAGATCATTGACACCTCAATCAAATTGGAAAGACCATATTTTATGGATTAATTTTATATTCTTAATTATTTTATCAAAATTTATCATTTTTAAATAGAAATAAAGCTGGATCGAAGCACCGTTTTTTAAAAAAAATTGAATATACTATTGTTAGTAGGTAATGCTGACAACGAGATGATGCTAGCTAAATATTATCAATATTTTTCGATCTCATTTTATATGATATATTTTATATTTAAAAATAATTTAATTTTAAATTATTTATTTATTTTTAATAAAATTATTTATAATCATATAAATATCTAAGAATTATTTTAGATTATAATTCCCTTTTAAAAATTTTATATTAAATGTATTATATAAAATAAAAATAAAAAAATAATAATTTATACTACATATTTTTTTAAAATAATTATAAAATTTTCACCAAAATTAATGAATTCCACAAATGGTTGGTCCATTGATAGTTCCAAATTCCAATAACAATCATCTCAAAGTGTGAAATTAAAGTTGATATGATCAAAGTCTTTTTCTTTTAAAAATATGTTCTTTTATTGGGAAAGTGCCATGTAGCATTTGACAAAAATGTGGCTTGTGGCTGTACTCTAGAAATCAATTTAGAAAATTCTGGTTCTTTGCAAAATCCATTTTCCAGCTAGCTGTTTTCTCTTCTTTCTTCCACCTAATCCCACCCCAAAAACACCTCACCCTTTTCTTACCTCAATCCCTTTGTCATCCTACACTTTTTCCAAGAGTAGCCATCAATTTTTTGGATTTTAGCATTTGGGGTATCAAAATTTTTGCTCTTCTTGCTCAAAAGGGCAACTTTTTTTGGGCTTTTGCATCATTTCTGTAATAGTTGTTAAAGGGGGTTTTGTACAAGTAGCTGTGGTTGCCTTGATTCTTCATCTTTTTGTTGAAAAGTCGTAGTAATTGGTAGTTGATCAATCAAGAATACAAGTTTATGTTTGATTTTGCTTCAGAAATGATTAAAGACAGCTTCTTTGGATAATTTTACTTAGTTTGGTGTTGATGTGTTCTTCTTGTCGAAAAGGGTAATTCTGAAGGGGTGTGTGGCAATTCTTCAGTTTCTTGTTGAAAAGTTGTTGTAATTGGTAGTTTCTTAATCAAGACTGCAAGTTTGTACTTGATTTTGCTTCAAAAATGGTTAAAGAAAGGTTCTTGGATTAATTCATCCTTAGTTTGGGTTTTTTTCTTTAAACCCATTAAGAGAGGGTAAAAAGTTGATTCAGTTTGAGGAGATATAATGAAGGATTTTGCTGGCACACCTGGTACTTTAACAGGGCTTTTCCTGAGGATGGGTCAGTGCTTATTTGCTGCTGGTGCAATTGCTTCAATGGTTACCTCTAAAGGTTTCTTCAATGTCACTGCTTTTTGGTACTTCTTGCCTTACTTTTATCAATTCTTTTCCTGCATTTATATTTGTAATACTCTCCATTTCACTGTTGTTACTGCTCCCATATCTGTATTACCAAGGATCTACCTGAAAGTAAGATCCTCCAGGTAGGGATAAGGTTTGCGTACACTCGACCATCACTAGACCCTACTTGTAGGAATACATTGGGTTCATGTTATGTTGTATCAGCAAGACAACAGTCCGTGAACCCAGCAAAAATTTCTCAGCCTACTTTTCAAAATATCAACCTCAATTTAATGCTATTACTAGCTATATTCTCAAAGATTTATCCATCTTTGTCTAAACCTTAACTTGATGTCTGGTCGTGTGTTATAATAGGTTGGCAGGAGTAGTTGTATTTTTATATCCTGTGTTGTTATTATCCATCTTATATTTGTTACTTTTTCGTATATGCATACTATCATTTGCTTTTCATTATTAGTCATTCTTCATTTCTCCTTTTATTCCATATCTAGTATATTTTGCTTATGGGGCTTGATTCTTGAGATGAGGATTTCCGAAAAATCACCTCTCTATCTCTATGAGATAGTGGTAAAGTCTGCATACATTTTACTCTCCACAGACCCCCCTTGTGTGATTCTATTGTGTATGTTGTTGCTGTTGTTGTAGTCTAAACATTAACTCCATGATTCAATATCAAAGCCCAAACACTTTCATGACTCATGACAAGAAGGTTATATGGGAACTTTCAACAATTTCTCCATTAGTTCCTAGGGATTGAGCTAGTCTTGATTGACATAACAATGAGTATTCAATTTACCCATCCAAATTCCTTTAATCCAAGATAATGATTGGTTTATATCTCTTTTCTTAAATGGCTTAACTTTTGATAACAAAGTTATCTCCTCGTAACATAGATCTTTTGCTAGTTACAAAATGTTTGTCTTGCTAGTTACAAAATGTTTGTCGAGATAGCCTAGTGGAAAGGACCTTCCACTTCCAACCATGAGGTTGGGGATTCAAATGCCTATGGAGCAAACTGGGAAAGCCTCTCTTTGGCTCTTTGGTAGGGAGTTTGGAGGTTGGGGTTTAGCATATCAGGGAAAAAACGTCGTTCATTTGATCCAACTGGCTACTAGCTGTAGAGCTTATCCATCGTCAGACTGATCGATTCCCCAACTGTTATTTAGAAACTTAGAAAGCCTTTGAAAATTTATAGCTCATGTGTACCCAATGTGAATTAAATATGCCTTGTCCTTCCCCGACATAATATGCTCGGCAAGCTTAATTTAACCTCCTTGATTTTGATGACTCGTTTACACTGTTTTTTTAAAAAAAAAATTGGGGGTAGGGGAAGGGGAAATGGGGAGGGGATTACAACGTGGGGAATTGAACCTGGGAGTTCGGATAGTCAACCAATTGAGTTACTAAGATTCCCGGCTCATTTACACTGCAGTTTAGCTCTTACTCTTTTTTTTTTTGGTAGTGAAAGATATTATATTATACGTACTACGTTAGCATCATGTTCTAGCTATTGCTTAGATGCAGATAGCCCATACTTGTAAGCAAGTTTTATCAAAACATAGTCCTAAGGCCACATCCTGGCCCGAATAGGATACGTTATAGTTATGTTTTTTCTGGTATACCAAGTTCCTTCCCTGTCTGCACATATCATGGCCTGTACAAACAAAGGAAAAACTACAAAAACCTTTGTGTCCTCAAAACGGTCATACTTAAGCCCGCCCTTCGCCATCAAATTAGCAACCTGGTTCTGCTCCCGAAATACATGACGTAGCTCCCATGCTTCCAGCCTGCTCAGTAATGACCTGCAATCGGAGACAAGGTTATCAAAAAGGAGTGTACCTGCCCTGATTCATTCCAAAGCTTCCAACGAGTCTGTTTCAATTTGCAGCCTTGTGTAATTGTGTTGAACACCCAGCTGTAGTCCTCTTCTAATGCAGTTTAGCTCTTGCTCATGCCTGAATTCTAGCTGTCATACTTTTGGATTGATCTCCCTAATATGAAACCCAATATGACAATGTAGGTCAGAGAATAAGCCCAAATGACTTCTTTGGTCTCATTTTTTCTTGTAAAAAAAATTGATGCATACGTAGACCTTATAAACCCTTTTAACTTAATCTCTATTTTGTCTTTCCAACTGTTACTGGTGGAAATATATCAAAATGCTCCTCCTTGAATGAATAAAACATGAAGCACTCATATGTGAATAAAGCTAAAACTAGTGAAGGGATAAAAGCTTCTAAAATGACTTTTTGACAAACTTGACTCTACATTTGTGGGATGCTAGTCAGCTGCTAAATTTACTTCTTGATGTCAAGAACTAGGCTAGAAGTCGCTCATGATGCAACGCGTCTCAATGGACCTCAAACGTGTAGTGAATGATGAAACTCAAAGATCTTTGAGTGTTTCTACAAATCACTACCCTTTCCTCGTCTTGATCTGGTAATTGAGCGGCCCGGTTGGTTTTGAAAGTAATAGTCCTCAGCCCACTTGTATATTGCCAAGTCTAATGATTTCCTCTTTGGTTAATGTGGATGCAAATCTCCTTTTTCCTTTTGGTCTTCCAAAATTCTTGTTGCCTAGAAGGCTTGACATGGATCATTCAATATAATTTTTAGCCTTTACTTCTCTTTAACCAGTAATTATTAGTGAAAACACTATAGAAGAAGAGAGGAAAACAAAAACAACCAAAAGTAGGGGAAAATAATAAATAAATGGCCTCTCAAAGAGCACTTATGGCGATTTTATAACTTCATGACTCCTTATGTCTTCCAGCAGGTGTTCTCCGTTGAACTATGAACTAGCTTCTCAATTAGTTTCTAAAGTTACGAAACTCATCTATTTTGCGAGTTATAACATATCAAAAGACACCAGTGCCTCATGCATGTCTTGCATTCAGTCAACATGTCAAATTGATTACTCTTGTCATTTTCCAATATTTTACCATTCTTATAAAATGAAAGCATCAAAATTTGAATGACTTTCATTTGCATGTCATTATTGCAGCTACTTAATAGCCTCAATGTCTTTGCAAGTCATCTGGAGCTTCGGACTTGCCTTTTTGGATGCCTATTTCCTGGCAAAGAAGAAGTCTTTCCGCAACCATGTTTTACTGAGCCTTTTCGTAGTTGGAGACTGGGTTAGTCTCTACTGCATGACAGTATTCTTTAAAAAGTTCACAACAAACATATCGTTTTACTAATTGTCTGTCATCGATCTGTTTGGAATGAATTTACTTGCAGTGTACAGGAATACTATCGCTCGCTGGAGCTGCTTCTTCAGCTGGCATAGCAGTGTTGTACTTTCATGACTTGGGAGGTTGCAGTTTTGGCGATGAATGCACCAAGTTCCAGTTATCTGTCGCCTTTGCTTTCCTCAGTTGGATATCAATTTTTATATCGTCTCTAATTATGTTTTGGATATGGGCTGCCGGTTAGACGATTCTGCAGGGTGCTGCAGTCATCTGTTGCCGCGGTATTTGGTTACTGTCCAAATTTTTGTTAAGTGTCAATAGGAAAAGAAGTAGGATTTTCAAAAAGAGTGTTCCCTTTGTATACTGATACTCCAGAATATGTTTTTTTTTCTTTCCTCGTCAGTACAGAAGAAACTATAATTGATCACTTGGAAGTTAACTGAGGAAGATATTTGGTGTGATACAATGAATGTGGTTTCATTTTTTCAGTTTTATACAAGTTTAAGCGTTGACTTGTGCACATCTAAAGTTGAAGGACATATTATGGTTAGTTGAAATCATGTTATTTGTCTTTTTAGCTATTTGAATAGTGTCTATGGAGATGGATGTCGCGTTATTAGTACCAATTATATATGTTACTTTCCAATGAGCCCATGGAAGGATGAAATTGCTAACCCTTGTTTGGAAGGTTTCTCTTTTATTTTTAATATTAAGAAACAAGTACCTTGATGTTTTTCTAAAAAAAAAAAAATTCAACCTAAATCGAGATGGAGGTAAAAATTAGAGCTCGGATCGGAATTTAGACTAAGATGACTAAGCACAGTGATGCCTAAAATCTAGTGATTATTTATTTATTTGAAAGGTTGAAAGGAAAAAAACAATGTCATTCCATCAAGCAGCATAGGAAAATTTGGCTTTCATAACAGAGTGAGTTTGACACTGAACATGTATTTTGTGAGCTTGAACTACACCTCTATGGTCAACCACAATAGCTGCCTTAACTTTTGTGCTAGCAGTCATTCTCAGGTAGCACATAATGAAAACAATACTGCAATCACAGTTCACGGATGTTCTTTGTTGGTGTAGGTTGGAATTCGAGAAATCATAGGAACCTTGGCTAGGGTTATGAGCATGACTTTATTTAAAGGACCTGTTGTGAAAAGCTTAGGGCGTCCTCTCGTTTACATAAATGGTGGTTTTTCACCAAACTCTTCCTATACCACATTAGCTATCATAATAAAATCATGAACTGTGTTCTCGACAAAATAAACTTTCAAATGTACGACTTGCCATGAACTAATATATATATAGGAACTAACAACGGTTTTTGAGGAGACATCTCCTAACACACAAGCTTACACTGGAATCAGCCATAATTGTGCAACACAAACGAACAGCATTGATTTCTGGTCTACTCTGTATGGGGTAACAAGGGTCCAAAAGTTTCTCTCTAAAACAATTTAGCACTTGCACAGTGATCTCTGGTTTACATACAACTCTGGTGCACTGAGCAAAACGGACCAGTTTTCCCAAGTGTTCAACCCCGTACTAGTTGCAGTTGTAGCCTATTTCGTCCTTACATGGGCAGGTAAGATTTTGTCCTTCAAACAGGGAGGAGGGCAAAATCCAAACCCCTTCATTTTGTTCTTAGGGAAAGATAGGAATCAAATTCAATGCGAGGATGGAAGAGGAGATGTACAATATTTTATCACCTAAATACCCTCCTTTAATATTTCCAGCATCGTTGGACTTACTTTTGTGGGGAAAAGAAGATCCACAACCAGAAATGAATGAGAAAGAGATATGTTGCACAACTAACCAAGTGCATCACGAAGACCCTAGGATGCGGGAATTCACATCAGATGCAGACAAATTTAATGCAGAACTCTGCTCCTTTCCTAATCTGAAGTAGTATGCTACAAGTACAAAAGAATAGACAAGATTCGAGTACAGTCAAACAGGGACTTATCTGCAACCTGGACGTGTTAGATATAGCAGACATTGATTCATCTCAGAACAAGGCTATCACGATCCAAGCCTAGGGCCTAGACGTGACATGACGAATGGGAATCAAAGGGTCCTCAAACAAGCTTCCTAGCATATCGTTTACACATCCTTGGTCGCGGAAGCAATTAAACAACAACAAGAGAGTAAAAATACGGATAAAGAGACTAAGGGAAGTTTTAGATAACCATAAACGAACAAGAGTCAAGAACATGACATAACTACATCATTTGTCCAACAACACCTCTAAACATAGACTTGAGCGGGGGCCAAGACACTTTCCGGGCTCACCCTCATAGTAGCAAGAGTACAACATAAAGAAATAACATAAGCAAAAGTAGCATAGCTAGTGTTCCCGAGTGAAATCATATAATTCAAGAGTGAAATCATATGAGAAAACTTAATGTAAATTAACCCACCAACACTTGGTAACACCCTCATGCAAGAGACATTGAAATCCCTCATCAACTCTCACCATAGATCATAGATTCATAGCTCAAAACATGCTTAAATAGTCAACATTTTATGAAACCCCAACATATTTCTTAATCAAAATTCATAATAAGAAATACCCATAGATAACTCAACTTGAAAACATCCAATTTACTTAAAAAGGAAGGTTGGGCGCCATAGGTGAAAGTACCCAATGGTTGAAACCTACATACCTCAAATTTGGGGAATTCCTTGATGAAGATTTGAATGATAACTTGAAGCTTGAAGGAATGCCCACTCAAGGACGGGTTCATTAGGGCATTGGAATTTGACCCTACGGGTTCTACAATTAATAGAGGCATAATATGCATGCAACCAATCCATCCCAAGAATAATATCAAAATCCACCATATCCAACTCAACAAAATCACAAGGCAACATTTTATACAATATGAAAATGAGACAATTTCTATAGACCCTTCTAGCAACAATGAATGCACCAACGGGAGTAGACACCTCATATGGCTCACACAATAATTCAGGTTTAACATGGAACCCTTTGGAAACAAAAAGAGTAACAAAAGAAAGAGTGGCACCCGGGTCTATTAATACATACACTTCAAAATCAAAGACTTTTAACACATTGGTGATGACATCGGGCACCTCATCTACCCCTTGTATCCCTTGAAGAGCATAGAACCGCTTGTACCTTAGGGTACCACCTTGTTGACTTCCCCTTTCTTTAGGACCCGCATTTGTACCTTGGCCTTGTGGACGACCATCCCTACCTTTTTGTGATTACGAGGACAATAAATAATCTTGTGACCCACCTCTCCACAACTATAGCAAGCATTGATGTTCCTAAAACATGGGACATCATGGCCTTTACCACATCTTGGGCACATAGGATTAGGAATCAAACCACCTCCACCTTGGAACCTTATGTTGTCATTAGAAAATCTTCTATTAGGAGCATTGGAAGACCCTTGGCCTTGAAATCTGCCTTCAAAATGGGCCTTCTTGGCCTCACCCATCCTCCTCTTTCTCAACTTTTCCCCCTCCAATTGTTCGGCATAAGTCATGAGGCGGGACAAGTCCATATCACCTATCAATGGCAGCATGATAGTCTTCTTTTACCAAGTCAGACATATCCATCACAAACATGTTCATCCTAGACCTTGGCTCGGCCACCAATTGTGGAGCATATTTAGAGAGTTTGTTGAACTTGAGAGCATACTCTCTCATACACATCCACCCTTGCTTTAAATTCATGAATTCCATCATTTTGGCCTCTCTTAGCTCAAGAGGGAAGAACCACTTGAGAAATGCTTCCTTAAAATCCTCCCATAGGATCACATTATTGTTCCCCTTCTCCACTTTCTATTGAGTAAACCATATTTGGGCCACCCCTTTGAGTTGGTAGGCCGCCAACTCTATTTTCTCCTCCAAGTTGACCCTCATAATAGAAAACACTTTGTATCCCTCATCAATAAATTCTTGAGGATCCTCATTCACTTTAGATCCATAGAACTCCGATGGGTTCATCCTAGTAAAATCCTTCATCCTTGAGGCCGGGGTAGGAGCATGAAAGGTTGGGCTCCTTGGTTAATTTGATTAGTTATGTCATGGGCTAGCATACTAATAGCATCTTGGAACTCTTCATGAGCGCTCCCCCTTCATGAGGAGCGGGAGGGGCCGGTTGATCCTCGGGTGAATGAGCTCTTCTTCCTCTTGGAATAGGCATGATATATCATAGCAAACAACATTCATTAGGAGAAAACCCTTACCTTAAATCCTATAGCATGACATAGATCAAGAAGAAGGGAAACATTTTCTAAAATGCCTCATAGCCTCTTCCTCATAATTGTGGTGCACTTCACAACCATGAACAAGGCTCTAATCGACACGGTGTGTTGGATGCCAAGGACCATTAACAACCTAGGGATTTGATACCAAGTTTGTCATGACCCAAGCCTAGGGCCTAGACATGACATGGTGAATGGGAACCTAAAGGGTCCCCAAACAAGCCTCTTAGCATGTCATTTACACATCCTTGGTCACAGAAGTAATTAAACAACAACAAGAGAGTAAAAATAGGAATAAAGGGGCATAGGGAAGTTTTAGATAACCATAAAGGAACAAGAGTCAAGACCATAACATAACTATATCACTTGTCCAATAACATCTCTAAACATAGACTTGAGCTTGGGCTAAGACGCTTTCTGAGCTCACCCTCATAGTAGAAAGAGTTCAACATAAAGAAATAACATAAGCAAGAGTAGCATAGCTAGTGGCCCCGAACTTGAGGACTCACCAAAGCTTATCTTGAAGATGTCATAACTAGCCACATGGAGGATGATCGTGAGGAGCTCTGGTTCGTACATGGTAACATCATATAGGTATAGTGTATGCGTTAGTATGTTTGAATGTACTAAGTATATATGGTGCAATGCAACAAGAGATAGGCAACATAGGCAAAATGCATAAGCATAGGAAATGGATAGTATAATAACAATATGACATGCATGATCAATGCTTGAAGTAAAACATACTTGTATAGAACATAATACATGTGTAGGAAGAGAGCATCATCATAGACCAAGCAAACTAGTACTCGGAATCCAAGGCATACCACCCCTTTGGAAGGCGATTGAGGTATCTAACCCTCAATTAGTAGTACAGGCTTACCACCCCTGACAAGGCAATTGAGGTATCTACCCCTCAACAAGATAGTACAGGCTTACCACCCCCGATAAGGTGATTGAGGTATCTACCCTTCAACATGGTAATACGGGCTTACTACCCTCGATAAAACGATTGAAGTATATACCCTTCAACATGGTAGTACGAGCATAGCACCCCCCGACAAGGTGGTTGAGGCATATCACTCCCTCAACAAGGTGTTGTCAACTTGCAACACTATAGATACTTTTCATAAAATTATCACATACAATCATTTCTTTCGTCATCATAAAGTCACTTGACTCACTAGCCATATAATAGATCTTTAATAATTCAAAAATTTATAACCAAATATTTTATCAAACACTTGATGAGTGTTAATACTAGTTCAAATCATGCAATTCAAGAGTGAAATCATGTGAGAAAACTTAATGCAAATCAACCCACCAACACTTGCTAACACCCTCATGCAAGATACATTTGAACCCCCTTATCAAATCTCATTATATATCATTGATTCATAGCTCAAAACATACTTAAATAGTCAATATTTTATGAAACCCCAACATAGTTCATCATCAAAATTCATAATCAGAAATACTCATAAATAAATCAACTTAAAAATATGCAATTTACTTAAAAAAGAAGGTTGGGCATTATGGGTAAAACGACCCAATGGTTGAAACCCACATATCTCAAATTTGGAGAATTCCTTGATGAAGATTTGAATGAGAACTTGAAATTTGAACGAATTCCTTGAGATCCAAAATGAGTTTAGGACACTTAAATTTGGATAAAATATTAGACTAAGTGTTAGAGAGGGTTTTAGGGAATGTCTTAAATGATATATGGTTCAAAAATGACTAATTTAGGTGTTTTCACGCATAGGCCTAAGATCCCAAGGCCTTGGATCGAAACAGAAAAAATTGGAAACAAACTGCACTGCTCTGCAATGACTCTGCATCGTGGAACCAACGCAAATAGCTTCTGGAAATTGAAATTTTGCAAAATTCATTTTTCACTACAAATCCTCTAAACTTCAGTTTATACCTGAAGATCTATGATCTCTCTCTTGCGAATACTTTCGTTGAGAACAACATCTCAAAATTCATCAAACTTTAGTATTTTAGACCCACTAGAATTACTAATTATAGGAACAACTATATCCCAAGATTCAGGTAGAGATGACATCAAATTCAAAGCCTTAATTTCGTCTTTAAAACTAATATTAACAAAACTCAGTTGACTTATAATCATATTGAATTCATTAATATGGTCAGCCACAGAACTGCCTTTAGACATTTGTAAATTGAGTAATCTACACATCAAGTATACCTTGTTCATCGCAGAGGGCTTCTCATGCATATTTGACAGAACTTTCATTAGATCTGCTATCGTCTTCTCCTTCACGATGTTGAAGGCTACATTTTTGGACAAACTCAATCGGATCAAACATAAAGCTTGTTGATTCTTAACTTTTCATTTTTCTTCTATCAGCGCCTCTGGCTTCACCCCAGTCAAGGGTTATTGAAGATCCTTCTGATACAAAAAGTCTTCAATTTTCATTTTTCACAACCTAAAATCGAAGCCATCAAACCTATCAATACCAACCTTCGAACTCTCAATCAACACAGATCGCGGTGAATCTATCCTTGCTCTGATACTAATTGTAAGGATCTACACCAGATCTATTGAGAAACAGAATGAAGAAGAAGAAGAAGAAAAGCAGTTTGAAGAAGAAGGGGAAGTAGAGAAAAGTGAGTGTTTCTCTCTCTAAAAATGGGAAGATGATTTTTTAACGTGGTAACACCCAAATTACTTAGGCAACATCCACGGGTGTAATATATATATATATATATAAAATAAATATAGAATATCTTTTACATGGAGAATGAACAGTACAACCTAAAAATAGTGCAGATTATACAAAATTCAAATTGTAATTACAACTAGATATTTGTCGCCTATACAACAAAGAAGATTATTGTCGGTTTGGTTCAATTTTTTTCCCGGTTGAAACCAATGCTTATGTTGAGGATATATGCATTTTGAAGGATATAGACCTCTAGTATATGAACAATCCATTAAAAAAAACAATTGTCGATTAAATTAAACGATTAAGGATACTAAAGTTAAGCAATTGTCTTAAGAGTTTTTCTTGAGTAGATGATTGCAATAAAATTTTAAGAAATATTAGTCGATGTAACTTCAATATGGTATCAAATTATTAATTTGTGAGACAATATATAATTATTTTAAATTACACCTTGAATAAATTTTTATAAGAAGAATGTTTATATACTTAAATAATTTTTTCTGTTAATTTTGATACAATAAATAAGGTCTTAATATAATAAATAGGTGAAATAATACTTTTTTACGTAAAGATACATATTTCGTGTCATGAATTTTGGTCTGATTTTGTATTGCAGTTGGGCCTAAATTCTTTTATTTTTGTATAAATTATTTTTATTAAAGGCTTTCCCAATCATATTTTGATTTTTTTAAAGAAAAAATTGGACACTGAGTCCTTATTTATTGATTCGAAGATTTAAAATTCTTAGCTATGCTAAATCCTTACTTATTGATTTGAAAATTTAAAATTCACGTTTGAGGTTTCAAGTTTAAATTTTAAGTGTTTCATGGAGAGGAACAAAGATGGAGGCAAGAAGGTTCCTACTAATACGCAAGCCTATGTGCAAGTTCTTCTTTTTAAGAAAAAAATTATTTGTGCAGTGATTTGTTAATTACTTATTATTTTTTTAAACTTGTTTGCTGGGATTTCAAGGTATCATAGAAAAGTAAGAAATATAAATAAGGAATAGTAGTTAATTTGACTATGTATGCATAATCTCCAGGAATTAAAAGAGATTCCAGCAACTTATGTATATGCAAAAATAGTAATTGTATTGATTATCCTATTTACATAGTATAATTTTTCGTCAGTATAGTTTTTTGATGAAAAGAGTTTACATAGTACACGAAAGGGGTTTACATAATATAATTTTTCAACGAAAAGGGTTTACATAGTATAATTTTTCAACGAAAGGGATTTAATTTAATTGACCCTGATCTCCAGCAAAGTTTTAATCTTTTTTCATATTATTGATTGTGTTTGTAAATGTCTCTCTTAGAAAAAAAAAAAAGAACAAACACCAATGTATGTGGGGGATTTATGTTCAAAAGAACAATGTGCATATGAATTTTTAGTGGAAAATGACGCTAATGAAGAAATAGTATATGTTATGTTCGAAAAGATTGAATCTTTTTTAGAGTCTTTGATTTGGTGTGTCTAGACTGTTGAATGTTGAGTTTGGTAACTCTAAACCTTCCTCTCCTTGAGCTTACATGTATATAGTTTTATTTTCTATTGTAGTAATAATGGCTATGTTCGCGATTCTTACAGATTTTAGGGACAGGAATGGGTACACAAAAAACGTCTCCGTCTATTCTACTCTACTTCGATAAGGAAAGATTCATATTCAATGCTAGAAAGGTAACTCTTGAGTGGTAATATATCGATTTTACCTACTTGAGGGAGCTGTCTAGTTGGTTACTTAGTTTGAAGAACACTTGTAAGGTGTTAATCCTTAAAGCATTGTTCATGACACAGGAGTTACAACACTTCTGCATGGAATATAAGATAAAATTATCTCAGGTATATATGTCTCATATGCCTGATTTTAGTTTCAAACTAGTGCAAAAGTTATTGTTCACTACTGTAACAATAACATACCCAATGGAATTCCACAAGTGGAGTCTTGAGAGAGTAGAATATATGCAGACCTACTCACTACCTCATAGAAGTAGAGAGGCTGTTTTCTGGGAACTCTCATCTCAAAAACCCATAAACAGAATAAACTAGATATGAAAAAAGGAAAGGATAGGTAGTAGAAAGGGTGACTAATAACGAAAAGCACATAACAATATGCAAATATGATACAATTTATATACATACGATAGATAATGACAAACATGATATAAAAATGATTATTCCTGCTATCCTGCTATCCTACTAAACCCAAGGCCAGATATCCACCTAACCTTACCAACCAATTAGCCTGCTACTCTAATTCGCGACCTCCACTCTTTTCTATCTAATGTCATATCTTCGCTGAGATCAAGTTTTGTCATATCTTGTCTGATCATCTCCCCCCAATACTTCTTCGATCTACCTCTACCCCTCCGTGTAGCTCCAAAAACCAACCTTTCGCACTTCCTAACATGAGCATTGGTACTTCTTCTCTGCACATGTCTAAACCATCATAATCTCGCTTCTCTTATTTTATCAGCCATAGGGGCCACATCTAGTTTCTCTCGAATGGCCTCACTCCTAATCTTATCACTCCTGGTGAGACCATACCCATCTCAAAATCCTCATCCCTGCGACATGCATCTTATGAACATGTGCATTTTCTATTGGCCAACACTTCACCCCATACATTAGAGATGGTCTAACCATCATTCTATAGAACTTACCTTTGACTTTAGGTGATATCTTTTTGTCATATAAAACCCCCGAGATAAGCCTTCATTTAGCCAATACTATCCCAATATGATGTGTGACATCATCATCGATATCACCACTACTCTTAATGATAGACTCCAGATACTTAAAGTTTTCACTCTCAGGGATAGGTTGAGCGGCAAGCCTCATATCAATGTCTGTTTTATCCCTCATAATACTAAATTTGCATTCCAAGTATTCTGTTTTGGTCCTGCTCAGTTTGAATTCTTTGGACTCCAAGGCATGTCTCCATACCTTCAACCTATCATTAACTTTAGTCCAGGTCTCATCAATTAATACTATATCATCTACAAATAGCATACATCAGGGAACCTCCTTCTAGATAGATCACATCAGCTTATCCATCACCAAGGTAGACAGGAAAGGGCTCAACATAGATCCTTGGTGGAGTCCTATCTGAATAGGAAAGTACTCTGAATCTTCTCCCACAATTCTTACCTGAGTTTTGGCTCTATCGTACATATCCTTAATCGCCCTGATATATTCCATTGGGATGTCTTTCACCTCTAGACTCCTCCAAAGGACATCCCGTGGAACCTTGTCATAGGCCTTCTCTAGATCAATGAACACTATATGAAGGTCCTTCTTTCTTTTCCTATATTCCTCCACTAATCTCCCAACATGATGAAGTGCTTTAGTAGTTGACTGCCCCGGCATGAATCTAAAATGGTTCTCAAAAAATAAACACTACTCTCCTCACCCTTATCTCCACTACTCTCTCCCAAACCTTCTTAGTGTGACTTAGAAACTTGATACCCCTGTAATTGTTACAGTTTTGAATACCCCCTTGTTCTTGTACAATGGAACCATTGTACTCCTCCTCCATTCATTAGGCATCTTGGTCATCTTCATAATAGCATTGAACAGTCTAGTCAGCCATCTATACCATCCTTGACCACATTCTTCCAAAAATCTATCAAAATCTCATCGAGTCCAATAGCCTTCCCTCTCTTCATCCTACCAATAGCCTTTCTAACCTCCTCAACTCTGCACTTCCTATAATAATAAAAATCACAATGACTTTTGGAGTATGTCAACTCACCTAACTTATATCTTTATCTCCTTTTTCATTTAAGAGTTTATGAAAGTAAGTTTGCCACCTTAGTTTAATGAAAGTGTCATCCACCAACACCTCACCCTCCACATCCTGGATGCACTTCACTTGGTCCAAGTCACAAGCTTTCCTTTCTCTCTCTTTAGAGAGTCTATACAATCTCTTGTCCCTGCATTTATCACTTAGCTCCTTATATAGGCGCTCAAACACTTTTGTCTTAGCACTCGTCACTGCCCTTTGCTTCTTACTTTGTCATCGTATTAAGCATTCCTTTTCATCTTCATCCCTACACTCCAACCACTTCGTGTAAGCAACCTTCTTGTCTTTCACTTTGCCCTGAATTTCATCATTCCATCATCAATTGCCCTGATGTCTACTAAAGGTCCCTCTCGAAATCCCTAATACCTTGGTAGCTATATTTCTAATAAACCATCAGTAGTGTCCCACATACTGTTCACATTTCCACTACTACTCCAAGCCTCTAAGTTTCTCAACTTTTCTTCCATCACCCGAGAAAAGGCAGGGAGTAAGGCATCCCCATCTAATCCTCAGTTAGGCATAAATAACCTTCTTCTTCTTTTCTCTCTTGATCTCCAAATCCATCATTAGAAGTCTATGCTGAGTGGAGATATTTTCACTTGGAATAACCTTGCAAGTCTTACATGGACTTCTATCGCCCTTTCGGAGAAGTAGGTAATCTATTTATATCTTAGCTATCGTACTACCAAAGGTGATCAACTGGTTTTCCCTCTTCAGATAACTAACTCCATTCCTCTAAGGCTTTGGAAAAATCCAAGAGAGACATCCCATCTCCATTCCTCTCCCTAAAACCAAAGTCTCCATGAACATCTTCAAACCCACTAGCGGTTGCCCCGATATGCCCATTAAAGTCATCCCCAATGAAGATTTTTTCTATCTTCGGTATGCCGCGCACAATCTCATCTAGATCTTCCCAAAATATCCTTTTCACTTCCTTATCTAGGCCTACTTGGGCGCATAAGCACTAACTACATTCACCAAATGCTTACCAAACACGAGTTTGATAAACATCATCCTATCATTAACCCGTCTAACATTAACCACATAATCCCTAAGGTCCTTGTCTACTAGGATACCCATACCATTTCTATCTCTAGAAACCACCCCAGTATCATAACTTATATCCATCTATATACCGAGACTTAGTACCTACCCACCTAGTCTCCTGAACAATGCAATACTAATATGTCTCCTCTTAAGACACTTTACTAGCTCTATGTATTTCCATGTAAGTAATTCTATATTTCACGATCCTACCCTTAACTTGAATAAATTCGTGCCCCTTTTACCACCCATACCCCTAACCCCCAACCCCAATCAATGACATGACTCTAGTTCACCATGAGATCCTGACACCACTAAACTAAGAACTACTAACTCTCTAAGCTACAAAAATTCAGAAAATACAATCTAGCAATATATAAGTAATAGTAAAACAACAAGAAAACTACCAACAACAAGTATACAACAATATATAATAATATACAGCAACAACAATAGTAAAATATAAGAATACTTTAACAACACAGATATGTACAATAATATACAACAATATACGATAAAAATAAAACATAGGAATACTTTAACAGCACAAATATGTATAAACAATCCACAACAACGAGCAGAAAATACATAACCTGGGTATATCAAAAATACAAGAATACAGAACAATAATGATGAACAAATAGTAGCACACATATATGTACTACAGAAACGTAAGAAATATAAAAAGGAGATGGACGATTAAACCTAGGTTGATCTTGGTCTGGAATAAGTATCTTAGAAGTCTTGCCTAAAAATGACGCCAAAATTTTCACACCAGAATCTGAACTGAAACTATTACACGCTGAAAAATATCTTGAAATTCTAGACAAAAAGTATCACCAAAAAAGCCTCAGATCCCATAGATATAGTGGATGTCGCACGCGTCAGAGACTATAGGTCATGATAGAGTAGTTCGCCGAAAAAGAAATGCCTCAGATCCCGCGAATACGTGGGTTTTACCGGACAAAATGACTTTCGAAAAATATATCTGGAAAATCCAAAGAAGAAGAAGAGAAGACTTCCAGATAAGGACGCCAGAAATCGTATGTTTTTCGCCAGAAACAAAGAAGATGGGAGAGAAAGCCGTCTAGGAGAGCGAAAGTCCAAGTCAAATAGAAATAATTTTTCAAATAGAAATAATTTTCAAACAATAGATTTACATGTACATTGATTTACAGGCAGATTACATATATCTTACTCGTGCCTGCTTGAAGACAATAGGTGGACTTCCAGGTTTGCATCTTCACCTTTGGGGGAATAATGAACTACTTTGAAACTACAAACAAGTTTGTCCTTTTAACTTTCTTAGAGGAGTAAATTGATTTCTATATGATGATTCCTAACTAATTCATAAAGTCTTAGGTCTGCTTTTGACTTTAGCTAGTGTGAAAGATGATAGTCCTGGGAGTCCTGGCATTGTGAGTATCGATTCCACTACTTACTTATCACTAAAATGTACAGTGACAGTGGCACTACTACTTACCAAAAAAACATCTCTATTGTTCTTCTAAGGTCCACATATAGGATCCTCCAAATCTGGATTTACTGTTTTATCCAATGAAGACTTATGTCCCTAATGGTGTCATGAAAAATGAACATATCATCCCACAAAGTGGATCTGCATTAGCTCTTGAGCTGCAAGCTGATGGAAAGTTTAAAGCAGTTAGTATATCAGCTATTCTCCTATCGCCGATTCATTTGGCTGGACCTCATTTTGGTCCAAATGATACCTCTATTATATATGTTGTAAATTACATGACGTCAGGGGGAAAGTTGACGCCGTAAAGGCCAAATCTTGTAGACTCCAAGATGGGAGAAAATTTAGATAGTTGCAGAATGGGATTAATGTGAAGTCAGATATTCTTGATATAGAGGTCAGTTCTATTATACTCATTAGAACTATAGTATGAACATTGTTTCTGCAGTATCCTTTGAAGTCAGATGTTTTTCATTTTGCCTCGTTCAGGTCTATCTAGATGATGTTATAGGTCCACCTATTCCTAGACAAATTGTACTGATTGTTGACTGTCCAACAAAACCTCATGCACAGGAGTTACTCTCTGCACAAGATCTTGAGGCTTATTATTCTGATTCTACTCCGCCAATATTGTGAACTGCATCATTTATTTGAGCCCTTCTACTGTCATTAATAGTCCAGTTTATAAGAAATGGATAAGGAAATTTGATTCCGCGTAACATATTATGGCAAGAACTCTAGAATTCCTTGGTTGGTGATGTATGGAAGGAATCATCAGAATCCAAAATCTAAGATTCAATTGGGCTGTCAACATTAAGAACTAGTGCATCTCCAATGTCTTCTGCTAAATTTAAGGATTCATTATCATTTCTAGATTTGTCATTCTGCTTCTTTTTGAATTTCTTATGGTATGTCCTAATATGCCTCCTCTCTCCACATTTCTGATTTATCACATTAAATTTATGTGGTGATTTTCTGCGATTCTTTGACTTAGATCTATCATGTATATTCTGACCCCTCGATTTACCCCTTCCCCTTTGGTCAATACTGAGAGCATTATCCAAAAATTCTCCAATCTCTCTCTTGTGAATACTTTCGCTAAGAACAACATCTTGAATTTCATCAAACTTCAATTTTTCAGACCCACGGGAACTACTAATTGAAGCAACAACTGTATCCCAAGATTCAGGTAGATATGACATCAAAATCAAAGCCTTAATTTCATCTTCAAACTAATATTAACAGAACTCAGTTGACTTACAATCATATTGAATTCATTAATATGGTTAGCCACAAAACCGTCTTCAGATATTTGTAAATTGAATAATCTACGCATCAATTATACTTTGCTCATCGCGGAGGGCTTCTCATACATATTTGACAAAGCTTTCATCAGATATGTTATCGTCCTCTCCTTCACGATGTTTAAGGCCACTTTTTTGGACAAACTCAACCGAATCAAATGTAGAGCTTGTCGATCCTTGAGTTTTCATTTTTCTTCCGCCATCTCCTCTGGCTTCACCTCAGTCAATTGTTCATGAAGATCCTTCTGATACAAAAAGTCTTTAATTTGCATTTTTCACAACCCAAAATCAGAGCCATCAAACTTATCAATACCAACCTTTGAGCTCTCGTTCAATACAGATCATGGTGAATCTTACTTTGCCTTGATACTAGTTGTTAGGATCTACACCAGATCTACTGAGAAATTGTATGATGAAGAAGAAGAAAAATAGTTTGAAGAAGAGGAAGTAGACAGACGTGAGAGTTTCTCTCTCTAAAAGTAGGAAGATAATTTTTTAACGTGGTAACGCTCAAATTACTTGGGCAACCTCCAAGGGTTTAATATATATATATATATATATATTAAATGAATACAAAATATTTTTTACACAGAGAATGAACAGTACAACTTAACAATAGTGTGGATTATATAAAATTTAATTTTAATTACAACTAGCTATTTATCGCTCATACAACAAAGAGGATTATTGTCAGTTTGGTTATTGTCGGTTTGGTTTAATTTTTTTTCCCGGTTGAAACCAATACATATATTGAGGACATATGCATTTCAAAGGATATAGACATCTAGTATATGAACAATCCACTAAAAAATAATTGTGGATTCAATTAAGCAATTAAGAATACTAAAGTTAAGCAATTGTTTTAAGAGTTTTTCTCAAGTAGATGATTGCAATAAAATTTTAAGAAATAGTAGTGTATCTGACTTCAATATGGTATCAAAGTATTAATTTGTGAGACAATATATAATTATTTTAAATTATAACATGATTAAATATTTATGTTAAGAATGTTTATATACTTAGATAATTTTTTGTTTTTATTTTAATACAATAAATAAGGCCTTAATATAATAAATAGGCGAATAATACTTTTTTATGTAAAAATAAATATTCCATGTCATGAATTTTGGTTTAATTTTGTATTGCAGTTGGGTCCAAACTCTTTTATTTTTGTATAAATTATACAAATTATTTTTGTAGAAATTATTTTTAATAAAGGCCAACAACCGCAGAACGTGATATGAACATTTTTCATCCTTACTTGAAATTTCCATACCGAGAAAGAATAACATGATGAATTAATCTTCTCTTTCTCTAGTCTCCTTCTCTTTCTTTGACCATTCTTAGCTTCCATAGCTTTCTCCCTTCAATCTTCTTCGATTACTACTAAAATTTGAATAATCTTTTCACTACTCTTCTATTACTTTTTGGGTCTTTTGCTTTGGTCTTTGGCTCAGTGGAAGCTTCAAAATTCCGGTAGCTACACACCACGAGAGGGTGTCCTTGGCGTGGCTGGCACTTGGAGACTATTGCTATCCTCCGAGCGAATCATTTGGCTTCATTGTCACATCATACTCAACAACGGAAGAAATAACTCAAATAGATCAATACTATTAATGAAAATTCACTCATAGTTTCAAAAGAACAAGATTTGAAATTATACAATACTTTTAACAAATCACTGACTCAATGTTTATGAAGCATCTACTCCAACAATTCAGATGGTGCCATGACAGGCCGTAGCACCTCAAATAGATAATGTTCTTAAATAAAACACAAAAGATAAAAAGGGCTTCTCCGAAATGTAAGAAGATCTCACCAACTCTGAAGTGTATTGATCTGGATCAAAGCGATACACAAGCTGAAGTCTCCTATCTCCAATATTTGAATCATGAAACGATGCAGCACCACAAGCGTCAGTATATGGAATGGACGGTAAATCCAATGACTCAAAATAAAAGTTTTAAAATGAATACTTACCTCATCTCATCGACTCATGCTCAGCTCAAAATATGCAAGTTTAGAACATTTCATGCATTTCAACATATATATATATATATATATAATAAAAAGTGAACTCAATTTAAAGTTCATGCCCAGTCAATGTTGCTTGGGAGTTTTTCTTAAACGACATACCTCCCACCACCTATAATTAGGTGATCCACAATGAATATGGTATCGTTGCCTTGCCTGTCCTTAACTGCCACAGAAAAAGACGCATCAACTCTACCTCATGGATTAATAATAGGTGTCTACTTATGAGACAAAAGCCGTTAGAATGAGCTGCACGACTATCCTACACTGGCAACATGGTTCTGGGGTGCTCCTCAATCACCTAACTCGGTGTTCAATACTCTTCCCAAGATTAAAATATGCATCAACTCATCAATCAAATCAATCCTCAATGCTCAATCAATCAACTAAAATCTAAACCTCATTTGGGTTATCCAATTTCAATTCATCTCAAGTACCCATCAACTCATTTCATTAATGCAAGTAATCAACTCTACTCAAACTCAACAATCATGTAGTGCAATCCATCAAACTCGACTCAACTCAAACGGTCATTAGACTCACTCAATTTAACTCATTATGCCATGTAAGTGAGTTTTTCATGATAATATAAATGCTTAGGTTCAACATGTATTTATGCTTACCAATACTCAAGTTTCTCAATTTATTAGATTAACTTAAATGCAACTCAACTCAAATTATGTCTAGAATATCATAAAATCATGTTCATACTCATCAAGTATAATACTCTTAGTTTCATGTCATATAAAGATTATGCAAGTAGTAAATACTTCATATATTAATAAAATAACATCAAGAAGTCTCAATTTAAAATGCAACTTATCAATCATCAACTCATTTCCAAGTCTTAACTCAAGTAAATAAGGAGACGTGTGAGTAGTATTTTCATTAGATCTTACATACTATATAACTCAAAATATATATAATATTTACATAATAAAGTGATTAAAAGTAAGTTCATACATAGTAAATATCATTTATAAAAGATATAAAAATAAGAGCAACTTACAAGAGTAGAATAGCTGGTAAATTCCAACTTGACCCGAAAATGACTCGGAAGCTTCTAACTGGACTCAAAACTGATATTTAACACTTTAAGTGTATAAAAGCATTAGAAACATGATAGAAAATAGGAGGAAACATTAATATTTGATGCTGAAATGGTCAAAAAAATGACCCCAATTTTATAAACCAAAAAGTGAAGTGAAGGATGCCGATCCTTCACTGAAGGATGCCTCTCTTTCACTGAAGGACGGTCGTCCTTCAGTGAAGGATATGAAGGATGGCCCCCTTCCCTGAAGGATGCCCATCCTTCAATAATGGTCGGCCCCACCACCAAAAAAAAGAAATTTTGTAGTTAGACTCATTTCATCAATCTGAGCAAACTTTTCTTCTACAAAAATTTCAAATTCCTATCCAAACTCCTCGAAATAATTCATTTGTAAACTTTCCTTTCTTAAAAATTCCCTTTACAACTATTTCAAATATTCCAACCAAGGTAGACGAACTCTTCCAACTATTCCAACCAAAGTAGATGAAAATTTGGGGTCATTACATTATCTTCCCCTTGGGATCATTCATTCTCGAATGAAGAGAATATAGATTAAGGCACGAATCTTCTCATGAACTCTAATAATTAAAAATCCCTTGATGACTCATGAAATCAATCAAATAACAAATGCAACAAATACACTAATCATATCACATTAACAAGTCATACTAATCCTCACTCGAACCCTAGAGCTCTATCATATCTATGAAAGAAAACTCAATGAATAGGAATATAGAAGGAATTATTATCGTCAATTCTCTCATCATATGTAGACTGGAATAATTGGGGGTATCTGGCCTTCATGTCCTCCCCGGCCTCCCAAGTGACTTCTTCTATGAATTGATTCCTCCACAATACTTTAACAAACTCAATCTCTTTGTTTCTCAACCTTTGAACTTAGCGATCAAGGATTTGGACAGGAATCTCCTCATAACTCAGACTATCTTTTACCTCAACGCTCTCGATAGGCAATACCAACCATGAATCTCCCAAAAATTTCTTAATCATAGAAACATGGAAAACTGGGTGGAAGCCGCTAATTTTGAAGGTAACTCCAACTCGTACGTAATTTTTCCCATTCTCTTTATAACTTGGTAAGGGTCAATGTATCTTGGACTTAGATTTCCTTTCTTCCTAAACCTCATCAGTCCCTTCATGGGCACTTCTTTCGAATATACCTAATCATTGATCTCAAACTTTAAGTCTTTTCTTTGGGCATTTGTACAAGATTTCTATCGACTTTGTGCAGTCCTCAACCTATCACGGATGACCTTCACTTCTCTACCATTTGGTGAACCAAATCTGGTCCGATCAACTCTGTTTCTCCAACTCAAAATATCCAATTGGCGATCTATACCTCCTCCCGTAGAGTGCCTTATATGGGGCGATCTGGATACTCGAATGAAAGTTGTTATTGTAAGCAAACAATATTAAAGGAAAATAGTCATCTCAATTACCTTTAAAATCAATAGCGCATGCTCTCAACATATCTTTTAATGTCTGAATGGTATGCTCCGCCTGGCCATCTGTCTGAGGGTGGAAAGTTATACTTAGATTCACCTTAGTACCCAATCCTTTCTAGAAAAACCTCCAAAAGTGAAAGGTGAATTGAGCTCCTTTGTCCAAGATGATGGACAACGAAACTCCATGAACCTCACAATCTTATGAATGTACAACTTGGCATATTCCTCTGTAGTGTTAGTTGTCTTAATTGCTGAGAAGTGAGCAGACTTAGTCATTCTGTCCACTATCACTCAAATTAAGTCATGTTGCTTTTGAGACCTTGGTAAACCAGTAATAAAGTCCATATTAGTCATTTCCCACTTCTATTTCAGAATTTTAATGTTTTGAGCCAATCCACTCGGTCTCTGATGCTCAACCTTGACCTGCTGACAATTGGGGCACTTCGCAACAAATTTTGTAATACCCCTTTTCATCCCATTCCACCAATAGATTTCTCTCAAGTCATGATACGTCTTGGTGGAGCCAGGATGATGGAATACTTGGAGTTATGTGCTTCCTCCATGATTCTCTCTCGAACATCGTCAATGTCAGGGACACATAATCTGCCTTGATACCTTAATATCCCATCTCTCCCTTTGGGGAAAGCCATAACCTTCTGCTTATGTAGGTCATCTTTCAACTGCAATAGAATAGGATCTCGATCTTGTTTCTCCTTTACCTCCATCATAAAGATGATATCGATCCCATTATGTACAAGAAGTCCTTCTTTGACCGACTCATGTAGTTGAACTCCCAATCGTGCCACTCTGTGAACCTCTTTGGCTAACTCTCTTTTCTGCTCCTCCACACGGGCGGTGCTTCCTATGGAAAACCTAAGAGCATTGGCATAAACCCTTCCTGTATGCATCAATATACATCTTGATCCTACTCTCATAGCATCACAGTAAATAACAAACTTATCACTCCCATCAGGCAAGGTCAACACCAGTGCAATAGTCTATGCCGTCTTTAGCTCCTGGAAACTTTTCTCACACGTGTTGGACCATTGAAACTTGACCTTTTTTTCTCTAAGTTAGTCTATTTAATGGCATGACTATATAAGAAAAACCTTCAACAAACCTTCGATAGTACCCAGCCAACCTTAGAAAACTTTTTATCTTAGTCGTGCGATTGGTCTTGGCTAATTCTTAACTGCCTCAATCTTTTGAGTATCTACTTGAATTCCATTCCCATAAACCACATATACTAAGAAAGCCATGGATTTGAGCCAAAATTTACACTTAGAAAACTTTATGTACAACTCATGATCTCGGAGTGTCTGCAAAGCAATTCTGAGGTGGTTGGCATGCTTCCTAGAATACACCAAAATGTCATTGATGAACACAATCACAAACGTGTTTAGATACTATTTGAATACTCTATTCATTAAGTCCATAAAGGCTGCAGGTGCATTTGTCAATCAACATCACAAAAAACTCAAAATGACCATATCGGGGTTTGAAAAGCCATCTTCGATATGTCACGTTCTCTCACTTTCAACTGGTGATAGACTGATCTGAGGTCTATCTTAGAGAAAATAGTGGCACTCTGAAGTTGGTCGAATAAGTCATTGATTATCAAAAAAGGGATAGTTATTTTTAATTGTTACCTTATTTAACTAACGATAGTCAATATACATCCTCAAGAAACCATCCTTCTTTCGCACAAACAAGAATGGAGCACCTATAGGGAGACACTCGGCCTTATGAATCCTTTTTCCAACAAATCCTTCAGCTGTTCCTTCAACTCCTTCAACTCTGCAGGGTCATTTTATATGGTGAAATGGAAATCATCTTGGTTTCAGGAAGAACATCAATTTCGAAATTGATTTCCCTATCAGGAGGGATTCCAAGCAAATCCTCAAGAAACACGTCAAGAAACTCATTTACAATTTGCACTAACTCAAGAGAAGGGGGCTCAACATCATCTGATTTAACTTGCATGAGGTGATAGATACATCCCTTAGAAATCAAATTTTTGGGGGCCTTGAGATAAGAAATAAATTTACCCTTTGGTGCAACCGAGTCTCCCTTCCAGTCAATAACAAGCTCATTGGGAAACTATAATTTAATCGTTCGAGTTCGACAATCAATAGAGGCATAGCAGGCATGAAGCCAAGTTATACAAGGATTATATTGAAATCAATCATCTCCAACTCAAATCAAATTAGCAAGAGTATTTGTATGAAGAATGAATACTAGACAATCTATATAGATTCTCTCGGCTCGAATAAACTCACTAACAAGAGGAGAAATAGAAAATAACTCAAGAAAGCATTCAGAAAGAACCTTAAATCTACTTGTCACATAAGGATATATGATCAAGATATAACCATCAAATGTAAGAACTTGATTCATACCTATCACAATGTTCTGGAGTGTTTCTCTGATTCGGGTGACTACCATAGCACACAATTGGTCTATTGCCTCATCCATGCTAGAAGTAGAACCTCTCTAGTTTTCTCTAACTGATGGTGTTGGTGTAGAGGTTTGAGCTTTGTTAGACCACTTTGGACAATATCTCTGGTACTACCCCCTTGGCCACACTTGTAGCACTCCTCAATACCCTTTCGATAATTTTCGAAGTGAAGTATGCCACATCTCTCGCATGGTGGATTTCCTTTACGACCTTGAACCACACATCCTCAGGATGAAGGGTTCTGAACCCTGGATGCTGGCTCCTCCTAGGCCTAGGATTATATCTTTTATTGGATTTGGATACATTCATTGGTTGCAATGGATTTCTCAAAGATTTCTGTAGAAGGAGGGATCTATTCTCTTGCTTATGTCAAAAGAACTTAGCCTTTTTGCCCCAAGGCTCCTCCCTCTCATCCTCCTTGTTTTTCTCTACCCATTGAGCATGTACAATAGGCTTGGGCTCCTCTGTCGTATCACTGCTCTAGTCCCTAGCTGGGAGGGCATCTCTAGTGAAGAAACCTTGGTGCTGACATCATCCCTCAGGTTCTCAATGCGTGTAGAAGACATGCTATGAACATGTAAAGCATGAGCCAGAAGAGAGCTTTATAGAATTTTTTAATCTACCACACGAAGTCAGAATACAAAAAAGTGGAACAATTTCTAATGTCCTATAGCTTCCTATTTATGAAATGTGGTGCACAACACACTCATAAACAAGATTCTACTAGACACGGCTTCATAGACTCTGTAAGACTCTTGAACTTTGTGCTCTGTTACAAAGTTTGTCATGCCCCTAGAGGGTACCCTTGGCGTGGCTAGCACTCGAAGACTATTGCTAGCCTCCAAGTGAATCACTTGGCCTCATCGTCACATCGTACTCAACAGTAGAAGAAATAACTCAAATAGATACAATACTATTAATGAAAATTCACTCATAATTTCAAAAGAACAAGATTTGAAATTATACAACACTTTTAACAAATCATTGACTCAATATCTATGAAGCCTATACTCAACAATTCAGATGGTCCCATGGTAGGCCATAGACACCTCAAATAGATAATGTTCTTAATAAAAGATAGAAGATAAAAAGGGCTTCTCCAGAATGTAAGGAGAGTTCACTAACACTGAAGTGCATTGATCTGGATCTCAACGATGTGCAGGTTGAAGTCCCCTATCTCCAATACCTGCATCATAAAATGATACAACGCCAAAGACGTCAGTACATGGAATGTATGGCAAGTCCAATGGATCAAAAGTAAAGTTTTAAAATGAATACTTATCTCATCTCATCGACTTATGCTCAGCTCAAAATATGCAAGTTTAGAACATTTCATGCATTTCAACACACACACACACACACACACACACACACACACACATATATATATATATACATTGCTTGGGAGTTTCTCTTAAACAACATACCTTCCACCACCTATAATTAGGTGATCCACAATGAATATGGCATTGTTGCCTTCCCTATCCTTAACTGCCACAGAAAAAGACGCATCAACTCTACCTCATTGATTAATAATGGGTGTTTACTTATGAGACAAAAGTTGCTAGAATGAGATGCACGACTATCCTATACTAGCAACACAGTTCTGGGGTGCTCCTCAATCACCCAACTCGGTGTTCAATACTCCTCCCAAGATTAAAACATGCATGAATTCATCAATCAACTCAATCCTCAATGCTCAATAAAACAACTAAAATCTCAACCTCATTTGGGTTATCTAATCTCAATTCATCTCAAGTACCCATCAACTCATTTCATCAATGCAAGCAATCAACTCTACTCAAACTCAACAATCATGTAGTGCAATCCATCAAACTCGATTCAACTCAAACGGTCATTAGACTCACTCACTTTAAATCATTATGCCATGTAAGTGAGTTTTTCATGATAATATAAATGCCTAGGTGCAATATGTATTCATGCTTACCAATACTCAAGTTTCTCAATTTATTAGATTAACTTAGATGCAAGTTAACTCAAATTATGTCTAGGATATCATAAAATCATGTTCATGCTCATCAAGTATAATACTCTTAGTATCATGTCATATTAATACTTCATATATTAATAAAATAACATCAAGAAGTCTCAATTTAAAATGCAATTTATCAATCATCAACTCATTTCCAAGCCTTAACTCAAGTAAATAAGGAGACGTGTGAGTAGTGTTTTCATTAGATATTACGTACTCTATAACTCAAAATATATATAATATTTACATAATAAAGTTCTTAAAAGTAATCTCATACATAGTAAATATCATGTTATAAAAGATATAAAAACATGAGCAACTTACAAGAGTAGAATAATCGGTAAATTCTAACTTGACCCGAAAATGACTTGGACGCTTGTAGCTGGACTTGAAACTGATTTTTAACACTTTAAGTTATAAAATCAGTAGGAATATGATAGAAAATAGGAGAAAACATTAATTTTTGGTGCTCAAATGGTCAGAAAATGACCCCAATTTGATAGGCCAAAGTAAAGTGAAGATGCCCGTCCTTCCCTGAAGGACGCCCATACTTCCTTGAATGATGGACGTCCTTCCCTGAAGGATGCCATCCTTCAGCAATGGTTGGCCCCACTACCAAAAAAAAATTTGCAGTTAGACTCCTTTCATCAATCCGATCAAATTTTTTACTATTTTCAAATTTCTATCCGAACTCTTCAAGATAATTAATTTGCAAACTTTTCTTTCTTAAAAATCTCCTTTAAAACTCTTTCAAATATCCAACCAAGATATACTAACTATTCCAACTATTCCAACCAAAGTAGATGAAAATTTGGGGTCGTTACAGCAGTGTCCAGTGACTTTATTTTAGCGATATTTGGTGCAATTTCGGTGAGGTTATTTGGGGTTTTTTACTTTGATTCTGGCGACACCGCAAAGATACAGTGAGATTTTTGGCGAATTTCAGTGCAATTCGTTTTCAGGTGATATTCCCCAATTTCTTCTCTATTCATTATTGTCTTGACTGAAATATTGACTGTTTTTGGATGCCAATTTTTTACTATTCTTGATTGTTGTCTTGAATGGAATATTGATTGTTTTTGGATGCCTATTGTGATTGTTCTTGACTGCATATTGATATCATTGTTTCATAATTTCGGTGATTGTTCTTGATTGTCTGTTGATAGCATTGTTTCATAATTTTACTGCTATTGTATATTGATGTATATTGTTGTGTATTGTTGTATAGTGTTGATGTATATTGTTGTATATTATTATATATTGTTGATATATATTGTTGTATAGTATTATATATTATTGTATATTATTTTCTGTTGTTATATATTTATGTATATTATTATGGTGTATTATTGTATATTGTTGTACCTTGTTATATACCTGTTGATTGGTAGTTTTTCTTGTTGTTAAACTGTTTTACTTGTATATTCGCTAGATTATATTTTTTGGATCTTTGTAGCTTAGAGAGTTAGTAGTTTTTAGTTTACTGATATCAGGATCTCATGGTGGACTAGGGTCATATCATTGATTGGGGTCAGGGGTTAGAATTAAGGATGGTAAAAGGGGCACGGGTTTATTCAAGTTAAGGGTAGGGTCGTGGAATATAGGATCACTTACAGGAAAATCCATAGAGTGAGTGAAGTATCTTAAGAGGAGACGTATTAATATTATGTGAGTTTAAGGTGGGTAGGTACCAAGGCTCGAGACGTAGATAGATATAAGTTATGGTACTCGGGTGGTTCTAAAGATAGAAATGGTGTGGGTATCCTAGTCGATGAGGACCTTAGGGATTATATGGTTAATGTTAGAAGGGTTAATAATAGGATGATATTTATCAAACTCATGGTTGGTAAGCATGTAGTGAACGTCGTTGGTGCTTATGCACCCCAAGTAGGCCTAGATGAGGAAGTCAAAAGGATATTTTGGGAAAATCTGGATGAGGTTATGCGAGGCATATCGAAGATAAAAAAAATCTTCATTAGGGATGACTTGAATGGGCATATCGGGGCAACTGTTAGTGGGTTTGAAGATGTTCATGGAAGCTTTGGTTTTGGGGAGAGGAATGGAGGTGGAACGTCTCTCTTCGATTTTGTTAGAGCTTTTGAGTTAATTGTCGCTAACTCGTGTTTTCCGAAGAGGGAAAACCACTTGATCACCTTTCATATATGGTAGCTAAGATGTAAATAGATTACCTACTTCTCCAGAAGGGCGATAGAAGTTTATATAAGAATTGCAAGGTTATTCCGAGTGAAAATATTTCCACTCAATATAGGCTTCTTATGATGGATTTGGAGATCAAGAGAGAAATGAAAAAGAAGATTACTTATGTCCAACTGAATATTAGTGGGGATACCTTACTCTTACCCTTTCTCATGAAATGGAAGAAAAGTTGAGAAACTTAGAGGCTTGGAGTAGTGGTGGAAATGTGAACAATATGTAGGAAACTACTCATGGCGGCATTAGAAAGGTAGTTACCGAGGTTCTAGGGGTTTCAAGAGGGACCTTTGGTGGAAGTCAGGGTGATTGGTCATGGAATGATGAAGTTTAGGGCAAAGTGAAAGATAAGAAGGTTGCTTACACAAAGTGGTTGGAGTGTAAGGATGAAAATGAAAAGCGAGTGCTTAAGGAGATATATAAGATGGAAAAGTTAGAAGCAAAGATGGTAGTGATGAGTGCTAAGACAGCAGCATTTGAGCACCTATACGAAGAGCTAAGTGATAAAGGCGGGGACAAGAGATTGTATAGGTTTGCCAAAGAGAGGGAAAAGGAAAGTTCGCGACTTATACCAAGTGAAGTGTATAAAGGTTAAGGAGGGTAAGGTGTTGGTGAATGATATTTCTATTAAACTAAGGTGGCAAGCTAACTTTCATAAACTCTTAAATGAAAAAGAAGATAGAGATATTGAGATGGGTGAGTTGGCACACTTTGAAAGTCATCATGATTTTGGTTATTGTAGGCGGTTCAGAGTTGAGGAGGTTAGAAGTGCTATTGGTAGGATAAAGAGAGGGAGGGCGATCAGACCTGATGAAATTCTGATAGATTTTTGGAAGAACATGGTCAAGGATAGCATAAAGTGGCTGAATAGATTGTTCAATGCTATTATGAAGACAACCAAGATGCCTGATGAATGGAGGAGGAGTACAATGGTTCCATTGTATAAGAATAAAGGGGATATTCAAAACTGTTACAACTACAGGGGTATCAAGTTGCTAAGTCACACTATTAAGGTCTAGGAGAGAGTGGTGAAGATGAGGGTGAGGCGAGTAGTGTCTACTTTGGAGAACCAATTTAAATTCATGCTGAGGCAATTAACTACTGAAGCAATTCAACTTGTTTGGAGATCAGTGGAGCAGTATAGCGAAAGAAAGAAGGACCTTCATATGGTGTTCATTGATCTCGAGAAGGCCTATGACAAGGTGCCAAGGGATGTTCTATGGAGGTGTCTAGAGGTGAAAGTTGTCCCAATGGCATATATTAGGGTTATTAAGTACATGTACGGTGGAGCCAAAACTCGGGTAAGAATGGTGGAAGGAGACTTAGAGTACTTTCCTGTTGAGATATGACTCCATCAAGGATCTGTGTTGAGCCCTTTTTTGTTTGCCTTAGGTGATGGATAAGCTGATGGATCTAACTAGGAGGAGGTTCCATAGTGTATGCTATTTGCAGATGACATAGTACTGATTGATGAGACTCGAACTAAAGTTAATCATAGGTTGGAGGTGTGGAGACGCACCTTGGAGTCCAAAAGATTCAAACTGAGCAGGACCAAAACAGAATACTTGGAGTGCAAATTCAGTATTGCGATGGATGAAGCAGACATTGATGTGAGGCTTGCCACTCAACCTATCCCTAAGAGGAAAAATTTTAAGTATTTGGGGTCCATCATACAGTAGTGGCGATATCGACGATAATGTCATACATCGTATTGGGGAAGCATGGGCTAAATGGAGGCTTGCCTCGACAGTATTGTGTGATAAGAAGATACCACCTCAACTCAAAGGTAAGTTTTAGAGAATAATAGTTAGACTATCTCCTTGCATAGGGTGGAGTGTTGGCCAATAAAAAATTCATATGTACAAAAGATGCATGTCGCAGAGCTGAGGATGTTTAGATGGATGTGTAATCACACAGGAGTGATAAGATTAGGAATGAGACCATTCGGGAGAAGCTAGAGGTGGTCCCTGTGGTTGATAAGATGAGGGAAGTAACACTGCGATGGTTCAGACATATGCAGAAAAAGAGTATCGATGCTCCTATTAAAAGGTGCGAGAGGCTAGTTTTTGGAGATACACGGAGGAGGTAGAGGTAGACCAAAAAGTATTAGAGGGAGGTGATTAGACAAGATATGCAGAACTTCATCTCACCAAGGATATGACCTTAGATAGAAAGGAATAGAGGTCGCGAATTAGAGTAGCAGGCTAATGAGTTGGCTAGGTTAGGTGGATGCCTGGCCTTGGGGTGCCTTGGGGTTTAATAGGATAGCAGGAATAATCGTGTTTATATCATGTTTGTCATTATCTATCGTATGTGTGTAAATTTTTTTGTATTTATATATTGTTATATGCTCTTTGTTATTAGTCTCCCTTTATATTCCCTTCTCTTTTTTTGTCATATCTAGTTTATTAAGCTAGTGAATTGTTGAGACGAGGGTTCCCAGAAAATAGACTATCTACTTCTATGAGGTAGTGGTAAGGTTTGCGTATATTCTACCCTCTCTAGACCTCACTTGTGAGATTCCACTGGATATATTATTGTTGTAAAGGTTTTCACAGCCATATTTTGATTTTATTTTAAGAAAAAATTGGACGTTGAGTCCTTATTGATTGAAAAATTTAAAATTCACATTTGAGGTTTCAAGTTCAAATTTTAAGCGCTTCGTGGAGAGGAACAAAGATGGTGGCAAGAAGATTCCTACAAATAAGTATCTTTCCGGCTAAGGAATGGAAAATCTTTCTTCTGTTACATGAATCCAATTTTCATGGCCTATGTGTAGGTTCTTTTTTTTCTTAAAAAAAATAATTTGTGGAGTGATTTGTTAATTACTAATTATATATTTTTTTAAACTTGTTTGTTGGGATTTCAAGGTGTCACAGAAAAGTAAAAATATAAATAAAAAATAGTAGTTAATTTGACTCTGTATGTATAATCTCCAGGAATTCAAAGGGATTCCAGCAACTTGTATATATGCAGAAATTATGACTATATTGATTACCCTATTTACATAGTATAGTTTTTCATCAGTATAGTTTTTCGATGAAAAGGATTTACATAGTATACAAAGGGGTTTGTATCATATAATTTTTTTATGGAAGGGGTTTAAATAGTATAATTTTTCGACGAAAGGGGTTTAATTTAATTGACCTTGATTTCCAGCAAAGTTTTAATCTTTTTTATCTTACTGATTGTGTTTGTAAATATCTCTCTTAGAAAAAAAATTAAAAAACACCAATGTTTGTGGGTGATTTATGCTCAAAAGAACAATGTACATATGAATTTTTAGTGGAAAATGGCTCTAAAGAAAAAATAGTATATGTTATGTTTGAAAAGATTCAATATTTTGATAATCTTTTGAATCTTTTCTAGAGTCTTTGATTCGGTGTGTCTAGATTATTAAATGTTGAGTTTGGCAACTTCGAACCCTCCTCTCCTTGAGCTTACATGTATGTAGGTTTATTTTCTATTATAGTAGTAATGGATATGTTTGTGTTTATTACAGATTATAAGGACAGGAACGGATACACAAGAAACATCTTCGTCTGTTCTGCTCTCTGCTTCAATAAGGGAAGATTCATATTTAACGCTGGAGAGATAACTCTTGAGCTATAGTATAGTGAAATACCTGCTTAAGGGAGTTGTCTAGTTGGTTACTTAGTTTTAAGAACCCTTGTAAGGAGTTAATCATTAAAGCATTGTTCATGACAGAGGGATTACAACGCTTCTACATGGAAGATAAGATAAAATTATCTCAGGTACATATGTCTAAGATGCGTGATTTAAGTTTCAAACTAGTGCAAATGTTATTGTTCTTGTTCACTGCTAAATAGTAGATTTACAGGTAGATCACATATGTCTTACGCGTGACAGGTGGACTTCCAGGTTTGCATCTTCACCTTTGGGGGAATAATGAACTACTTTAAAACTATAAGCAAGTTTGTCCCTTCAACTTTCTTAGAGGAGTAAATTGATTTTTATGTGATGATTCCTAACTAATTCATAAAGTCTCAGGACTGCTTTTGACTTTAGCTAGCATGAAAGATGATAGTCCTGGGAGTCCTAGCGTTATGAGTATTGGTTCCACTACTTACTTAACACTAAAATGTACAGTGACAGTGGCACTACTTTAAAAAAAACATCTCTATTGTTCTTTTAAGGTCCACATATGAGGTCCTCCAACTCTGGATTTACTGGTTAATGTAACGAAGACTTATATCCCTCATGGTGTCATGAAAAATGAACATATCATCCTACAAAAGGATCTGTATTAGCTCCTGAGATGCGAGCCACTGGGAAGTTCAAGGCTTAGTATATCAGTTATTTTCCTATTGCCGATTCATTTGGTTAGATCTCATTTTGGTCCAAGTGATACCTCTATTCTATATGTTTGTAAATTACATTATGTCAGGGGAAAGTAAACACCTTAAAGGCCAAAGCTTGTGGACTCCAAGATGGGAGAAAACTTGGACAGTTGCAGAATAGGATCAGTGTAAAGTCAGATCTTCTTAATATAAAGGTTAGTTCTATTATACTCATTAGAACCATCGTATGAACCTTGTTTCTGCAGTATCCTTTGAAGTTAGATGTTTTTCATTTTGCTTTATTCAGGTCCTTCTGTCACGCCCAAAGTCTCGTTACGGCGGACTGGCAGCCGTCACCTATAAGGCTTGGGAGAATCAACCTGTAACTATGCACTTTCTATACATATTATAAGGGTTTTCTGTGTTTGACATGTCTTTAGGAAGATAAATAGTGATAACAAGTCAAAAGTAAATGCATATGACTAGGTCGTTGGGGCCACGATATTTAAAATATGAGACTTGACCAAACTTTACTTTACATAGTCCACAAAGCCTCTAAATAAACAAAATATCTGATAAGGGTCAAGATAAGCCCTGCCTCAATAACCTATGTAATAAAAACATGTAATCTCTAAACATGTACAAAGCCCCAAAGCAACCTGGAGTTTGGTGACAGCAGCTGAATATCCTGTACTCCTACAGGGGAGATCTACTAGCATCTGTACATGCAGCATGAAATGCAGGTCACTCGTAAGGGACGTCAGTACGAGATAATGTACTGAGTATGTAAGGCAAGAAATATTGTATATGATATAACAACTCAACTGAAACTATACACTGTGTAGCATAAAAGACCACCTTTAGTTATA